>ONZP01000697.1:0-16951 GCA_900312805.1 Fusarium torulosum
TCATGGGAAACAGAAACACTGGAGCTTTGACAATTGCTGAATGCGCTGATCCTGGGGGAAACCCCCACTAAAGCCCACTATTTTCAGGGCGGGGACATGGGGACATGGGGGAGGCGACCCGACGTGGGAGGCGAATTGGACCTAACCTAACGCTAGCTTTTGGAGGTGGGTGTTGGAATAGCAAAGAACTGATATCTGCCCTAGTACAGTACTAAGGTATCTGCTTCAATTTCTAGAAGCTGAATAAGACAATCAAATACTTTAAAAGCAGGACACGAAAGTCAAGACTCGAGAGTTTAATGCTACAGTATAGTCATGGTCATGAGAACATGTGCAGGGCTACCTACTACCTACTACCTTGATGAATTGTCTCCTTTTTCCTCATGATTCTATACTCATCCATCTTTCAGATAGAAACCCACAGACACTTACTTTTCTGTCTCCTTCTGTCTATTGAAAAATAATGTTGTTGCCTGGGGATGTGGGGACCCTATTCCCAAGCCCAAGCCCACCTAGAACCATCCATCCCATCCCATCCCACCTTGAACTAAAATGAAGCTAGCAGGAGATTTCATGATCTGCCATTTTGAGAACTCATGATGAACAAGACCCAAAAAGGCAAATGGGGTGTGTTTAGATACAACTTGGCAGAGAAAACACATAAAAAAAGGAAAAGTAAAAAAAGAATCGTCTCGTTTTTATTTCTTGGCTTGTAAGAGGTGATCTTTCTATATCTGGTCACCAATCATGAGACTAGACGATAACTGCGGCGTCTAAGCTGATGGAAAAGGACTTACGAAGCTCAAGTCTCCTACCATCGGAGCTCCTATCCTCGTCTCATGAAATTTGTTGACAATGCATTGCTGGGTACTATCCAGCTCAACAATATCTACAAGACTCCTTCTCATCCCTTAAAACGTCTGCCTAGTCATTGACACCAAACTCTACTCTATTCCGCTCAGTAGGACTATCCCAAGCTACTACTCTACCTATCGAATCGCGATCGACATCCACCTTATCCCCCCAAACAAACGACACACCGCCGGCTTCTCTCAATTCATCTCTTGATAATGGGTGAGATGATATGATGTGGCGTCGTCAACATCCAGAAGCGGGGAGAGTTAAAAATACGAGAGAGAGGCCCAAAAAGAAAAAGAAAAAGGTGATAATGTCCGATGACCTGGAGAACATGACATCGAAACCAGGATCATTTTCCCCATCATCCCGACGGGGGGTCTATTTAGCAACGCTCCTCAAAGCTACATACCAAAGCTACTCTACGGTACATTTTCAATTGGCAGCAGAATAAGCAGAGGCTAGAACTTGAACACGCGGGATGCTGAAACTGTCCCAGACATCCGGAATTCCAGATCCGGCTCATCCGTGATGTCCGCCTAATACACTCTGCATACAACATGCATGGACCGGTTCAATTGGCCAATGGTGAAGGTTGATCAACATTCACCGAGATCTTGTGACTTTCTTGGCCATGTCTTGTGCGGTGACCATCGCCTTTTTGCATGCTCGGTCACCTTGACAGGCCAAAGAGAGAACACACAGTAATCCAAGTGCAATCATGTTATGCTATGCTATACTTCTTTGTTATCACGATGCTATTATCTTACAACCCATGAGCTGATGCCCCATTAACTAACGTGCATATGCGCAGTGAATCGGTCATCACATGAGACAGTCATCCTCCTCAGTCGGATATTCGACCCTATCATCAAGCTCAGGAAATCATATCACCAACTGCCATCATGCCAGATCGATCCTCAACCTCTATTATTTGCAGTTCACCGCTCTCCCTAGCCTCTGAAACACAAACTCCCCTGACCATGCCCCAAATCAGTTTCCACCAGTCTATCTCACAATCTCATTACTGGGCGATAGGACCAAATATACATAATTCATAACATCATCATTCATTATTGGGATACTCCTGGCCTTCTACTAGGATCACCACTGTCAGCGTTGCCGCGTACGCTTCGCGAATGGCACATGCCATACTGCATTCCCGTTAGCAAGAGTCCTAATCGTATCTCTGTCACACATCAATAGACTTACCAAGTTCTCCGGATATCCGCCACCACGGCATTGAGACCCCAGTGTGAGCACCAAGCTCGTGCCAGAACTTCGTTATCGCGTACACCGAATGCTTCTACCACGAGAACTTTCTCGTCGTCGTTTTCGTCTTCTTCGGGTGCCCCGGTGTGCAGGAAACCATTCAATGGAGCGCGACTGTGATTGAAGCTCTTGCTGAACATGTCCTGGTATGGTCCTCGCATCGTATCTGGCCCAGGACTTGATCGCACACTATGCAATTGCGGGCCCCCGTATAGACCTCCCCAGTCTCGTACTCCGACGATGGAGTCTACGCGAATTGACGTGTAGATGTAGTCAAAGAAGAGCGGGTGTGGCCCAGCAGAACACGGCCATGCGGCCAGGAACGATACATCATACATGAGCCGCAGTGGCCATGACACCCCGTCGATGGCGAACTGCACTGTTGCGTCAAACAACTTTGAAAGCCCCGAGCTTATAGATGCGTCCTCAGGTCGATCCGCTGGCTTGAGACTTAACAGTTCTATCCGTACCGTATCAGTAGCATCTTCCGGACCTTTCGGGCGCACCGGCTGATAATCGTCTACTGGGTAGCTTTCAGCCGCAGGACCGAGCGGGTCAGAGCGCTCTCCCATCGATTCGACATCCTGGGGACTCATCCGCTGTTTGGGTTTCCGGGTTCGAATCCGTGCGATCTGAGTTGGATCAAGATCCGTCGTAGGGCGCGCGGGTCCGATCCAGCCAGCAACTGCGTGGCATGTAGGTGCTAGGACTTTTCCTACGATCGAACAGGCCGACCAATATGTGTAGCTGTTCTTGTACTGGAAACCACAGTGAGGATGCATATGAGACAGAAGCGCAAGGTTATCGGTTGCACCATCGGGGTCGAGATCCAGAAGAGTGTTCATTATCAAAAAGGGGAACGTTTGCTATATCCAGTCAGTTTTTGCTCAAAGATAAAACTCCATCACATCGGGCAATCTCTGGGAAAGTCCAAACTTACACCAGGCAGCACGAGGCCGCTAAAGAAGGCAAATGCATCAGAGCTGACCTCATCCAAGGCCAATTCCGAATCCTTTTGTTTCATATTATCAAGGGTATCGGTCAGGTTGGGCCATCTCATCATCTGAGCAAAACGCCTTAGCATCCTGATTTGACGCTTCTTTAACTTATACCGGAGAAGAACTAGACTCATTGTTAGGATATCCTTACGCACCATCGGACCTGGAAGCTACTTACTCTCCTCGGGCGTCTTGCCAACATCATCAACGCGAACAAAGTCCTGCCAGCGACGGGCCAGGGCCAAATTCCACTGTATTGATGGGGGTATTTGTGAGGTCAACTTTTCCTTCGCCCAGTCACTGTGCTGGTCAGACTGTATGCGCAACTCAAGCTCAAGACTGAGGAGAAGCTGGTGAAAGAACTTGTGGAACTGTTCCTGGTTCGCCGGACTTTTGTCAAAGATAAATCGGGTAGCAACTTGGTTGCGCGGGTTGCTGAAGTCGATCCAATCGGGGCGCGAAAGGACAAGAATAAGATCGGTAATTTGCTTGTCCAGGGTTCGGTGAGGATTGAGGAACTTATCGGGGTCCCTTAGAATACGCTTGTAAAGAGTGCGATACAGCAAAGACTCATCATCGTCCTCAATACCATGTCGTAGCTCTTGCAAGCGGTCGAATATGCTCTCGAGACTCATCGTCCGGGGCATGACACCAGCATCACGGGTGGCAATTGTGGGCGGAAGGACACTGGATTGGGAGGCCCATTCGTTGAGCGTGATTGTCCCCGGAAGATGACCAAAATAGAAGGCGTAGCTAGGTCTCTCGAGAGTCTCCCATGGACGGTCTGCATAGCCGGGCCCTATTAAGCGCAAAGTCATGAGCTGGGTCATGGAGTCGTGAAGATTGGCAACATCAGTAAGATCAGAAGTCTTGCCATCGGCTCGATTGCCGCTCGATGTCGTGTGGAGGGAGTAGAATTCTTCGGGTTGATGCGGTATGGGACGTTTGTGTCCTTTATGCGCGGGAGCTCCGCGGGCGACAAGCTCAAGGGCTTGCTGAGGGGGTAGCTCATCGTCGATAGAAACACCCAAGGGCGGCCATAATGTAGGTTCTCGAGCGCGAACTGGGCGCCTTCCGTTTGATAAGCGACCTTTGTTCAAGAAGCCGGAGGATTTTGATCTTATTGGAGAAGACCGGGGCTCAGGTTCGGGATCAGGCTGTCCTCTTTTCGCCCTGCGGCGCATGCTAGGAGAGTCATCTTCGGCGCTCGTGGGGCGGTTACTGTCGTAGGTAAGATCGGGAGCAGAACCAATGCTTCGGCGAAAGGGCGCATTGCCAGCGTCGCCGTTACTAGCTCGGCGAGGACGGTGGTATTCTCTAGGTTCGAGATCCTTGGGCTAGAGTCGTAGAGCACAGTTAGCATCATGCTAGACTGGTGAAGCTCGGCGGGATCGGAATTCCCAACCTGAGCTCTAATAAGGACGCAAATTTCACTGCCCGTGGCTGTTACATACCGGAGGTTTGGCAGAGTGTCTCCTAGTACTGGCCCTTCGGAGTATGCTCCAAAGACCCTTCTTTTCGCCCTGGTCCGTCATGATGTCATTAGGCGCAGCGCGAGTCCGACGCGACTATCGATATTGGCGAAGAAGATGAGTTGTCTAAAAAATGGCGCATCAAGAGGAGAGCGCAGAAGAGGAAGTAGATTCGCTCGGTGTCGCAAAGTCGTGTTTCGCGACGCCTGCTGGCGCGCGCGAGCTAAGCTTTAAAGATAAGACAAGCCAGGACAACCTAGGCAGGCAATGAGAGAGGGAGCTCCAAGGAAGAAGCAATGAAAGTTGGACAACTGAGGATAGAAGAAAAATAGACAATAATTTCCCGTTAGCAATCAGAACTGACGTTGCACATGATTGACGATTTTATTCTCCCCTGCTGTTTGGAACACGATACAAAGAGAAGAAAGAAAGAAGGAAGAGAGAAAGAATGGAAGCTCGTTCCCCTTGTGGAAAAAAGAACGCCCTGCGTTTGAGGCAATGCGCAATCACAGGGGGGATTGGACCCCACGCCTAGGCCTATTCCCTTTTTTTAGTGGTGCGACGTGCAGCAGCAGCAGCAGATGTGAGGTGGTTGAGACGAGTATAATTAACAGGGATGTTAAGTAATATCGAAACAATAGCAGCTGAAAGATTGCAGCAAGGTGATGAATGACAGAATTGAAAGTCAATTGTTGGAGGGGGAAGCTCTAACAAAGTTGTTCTAAAGTTTACGTTATCCGTACTTAATAATTAAATGGGAGGTCGGGCGTTAGAGATGCACAGCCCGAGGGGACGCGCGGGAGGACGTGCATCCATTGGCACGGTACTTGGTTTGACCTTGTTTAACTTTCATACCAGCCTCTAATTCTTCCTTTCTACTACAAACTCGATATAACTCAAGTATAAAAACAAACAAGATAAGAGCATATAGCTGTTGATTGACAAGAAGATCCAAATTTATGCCACTATCCATGCCGAGGTTACACACACTTCTCGTATAAGCTTGCACCGCTAGATCCATGTGCATCTGCATGCAGTATCTCAGGGGTCCTGACAACATGCACTGAACATGTAAATCTTCAGATGGGTGGTCGAACTGCTTAAGCTCATTCGTCTATTACCAACTAGAAATAGCCAATCCCTTCTCAACCTAATTTTGCAAAACACCAAAGGTATGCAGCTTCCAACGCCCGTCCTATCAAAACTCGTATAGACTACATCTTGTACTCTCCAACTCTTTCACTCATCACTGTTAAGTCTACTTGAGATCTTCTGAGAGAAACTCTCCTGCGTCGTTCTTACCATTATTGAATCGTCCATAAGCCTCCCGCCACTGTCAATCAACGTTAGTTTCCATCAATTATGTAGAGATAGCAGGACTTACCGCAAAGAAAAAGTTGAGAATGAGGACAATCATCAAAGAAGCACTGATAACCATGGGTCCAATCATGTTGTCAAAGTCCTTACCGCTTCGCTCAAGAATCATGGTTCGTCGGATTCTCAGCATGGAGTATCCCCAAACTCCAGCGAATAAGGCGATAAGAACAAACAAAAGTCCGATAATGGAAGCAATCGTGTTCTCACCAGCAGCGGTGTAAAGACCAACAGCTAAGCCACCCTGGAGGATACAAATGTGCTGCCACTTAAGGAATGTTCGCTCGTTGGCGAGCCAAACCTTGGGTTCAACCTTGAGCTCACCCATATTTTTGATCCACTCCTTTGGCGCTACCACGCCTTCAGGCAATGGTTGTTGAGATGCTCGCTTGGCCCTGGAGTACTTGGACAACGAAAAACCAGGGATGACAGAAGATAGTGTTCCGTAAGACCTCTCCTGCTCTTCCTGGCGTTGGCCGCTGCCCTCGCCATTTTCCTCTCCGTTTGCAGCATGGGAAGTTCGCTTGTTGAGAGTTTGGGCAATTGATTCCCTAGACATGCGGTCGGCCAGGTAGGATTTACTTACTGGCGAACTTTGTGTAGGCTTATATGAACCAGACTTTGCTCCTGCACCGATTAGACTTCCTACGGCCATGACGTCTTCATGTCGTTGGGCACGTCGCTGCTCCTCTTCCTCAAAAGTCTTCTGAGGGTCCTTTCGGATATCAGACTCAAGGTCACTGAGCCAGAAGGGCAAGTTGTTGACATAGTCCTCAAAGAGAACCGCAATACCGTGCACAAACTTGGAGAATCGTGGTGTGGGATGAACCAAGTGCGAGACCATCAAGTCCTCAATCCAAGTAGGGCGCTTTCGTATACCATCCTCCTTGACCTTGATCTCAAGAAGAGCATAGGGGAAACGGTTGACCTCGCTCTGGTTCATCTTCTTGAAAGGGTAGGTCATCTCGCTATCATCAATATCCAGACGATGCCACTCCTTCGGGTCGCGGCAGGGACGGCTGCTGTCGAGAGTATCCTCCCGGATGAACGCCACGTCGGTATCGATGGCAATACGGATTCGGTCGTCAGCAGGCTTTTGGAAAGCAGTTCGGACGTAGTTGGCTCTCAGGACAGGGCCGAGTTTCTTTTCCTTGACGTATTTCTGAATCGTGCTGACAGTCTGCTCGAATTCTTCAATCTTTTCAGCAGGAAAGTTCTGCCTCTTCATCTTTTGAACCGCCTTCTCCGTCTTATACTCTCCATCCACGAATGACTTGACATACTTGTCCTTGATGGTGAACTTAAGATCTTGGCTGCCGCCCTTGTCGTCCACCGTCTTCTCCTCGACAAAGATCTCAGGTCGAGTGGCCAACTGTCCGTACCAGCGAAGTCGTAGAGAGGTTGCTTCTGATTGGCGATTAACCTTTTCGCCATAAAGCTCAAACTGCTTGTTATCGAAGTACAGGGAAGTGATGGATGGCGAATCACTGCCATCAAGCTCCTTGGCCGACTGTTCGCTGTACACGAGAGCTGGCAGATGCCGAAGGATGACTGTCTTGACCTCAAGCAAGTTATCAGGGTGAACCCAGACTGTGTTGGAATTAGTACTCTGGGTGCTAAAAGGCGTGTTGTATTGGAGGTCCACTTACACTTGTGAGCTGTGTAGCGCTCGCCATTGCGGGTCTCGCCTTGAGACTCGAAATCCAAAGGTGGGAGCTGGTCTCCGCCTTCCTCAAGCTGTTGCCGGATGGCAAAGTACATAATGGAAAGCTTGTTGAGGAGAGGCGAGTAGCCAGTCTCGGAGTTGAAAGGGCGCTGAGAAAGGCTCAACTGCATCATGGGCCGGACCTTGTAGCGGTCTCCTCGCTTGCGATCGTGCTTCTTAATGATCTTGAGGAAGCCAGTGTAGTTAATGTTGCTGTACTTCTTGAGCTCACGGACCTCATTGGTAATCTCGTCGAGCTCCGACTCCAAAGTGCGCAGACGGGAAGCCGAGATCTCTCCCTTGTGAGGAACTCCATCCTCCTTTGAGGATTCCACGGGCGCCAATTCCTTTAGCTTTTCAAAGGCAGAGTCGACTCTCTCCTTGAGGGCATTGAAGCGCTGCTCTTGGAAGTGTGCAACCTTCTCGAGTTGGTTGTTAAAGATCTCCTCGCAAAAGCGAGTCTCGTCCTCCTCAGTCCATGGCTGGCTATCATCATCGGCATCCTCCCTCAATAAGCTCTTGAGCTTGGCGTACTCGATGTACTTATCCTTCCACGGAGGGTATACGGACTCGCGGAGTGTCCGACCGAAACGCATATTGGGTATAGAACAACTGAAGTTTCACAACCAGAGGGGGAATCAATTGCTTTTTTATCGGGCGACCAAATGGACGCTGCGTAGTGCAAATAGAGGATACGAGGGATTTGAAATGATACAATCAATGGTAAGGCAACGAGTGATTCTGGATGAATTCACTGGTAGCGCATGACACAATGATGATGCAGATCCGTCGAAAGCGAATTGGGCAAGCTTCGAGACGCGGCAGGGTACGAGGCGGAATAGAGCGAGCTGAGTATTCGGATGAGGATGCGAAAGGACGATGGACTCGAGAGCGAAACGAGGCAGGACACAACGGATGGCAATTGCGTGATACGTTGTGCAAAGGCCGAGGCTGAGGTTGTACGATGATACAAAAGAGTTCACAACCCAAGTTTACAGTTTCAAGAAGTTGAACGGGGAAAAGGCTGGGCAACGTTCAACTGGAACTGGACGCGAAAACCCCACTAACGTAAACCAAACCAAGCAAGGCACGACAAGGTTCCTGGCAGCCCCCGGGGCCTGGCATCTCGGCCTACCTTAGCTAGCTCTCCACCTCCAGTGTCCACTGCAAGCTCTTCAGCGGCTCTTCGGTGTCCCAAAACACGCTATAACTAACCCTCAGTGGGAAGTGCAGCCCATAACAGCCCCGTTTATATCGACTGGCAGCTTGATACCCGTTGCGCCTCGGGTTTGTTAATCCATGTTTATCTGGCTCGAATTGCCCTATCAGCACCAGCGACTTACACACGTGTTGCCGTGATGCAGCTAAAATCTGTAGGTACATGGCATTCCCGTCCCTTTAACCCCTGCAGTTGCGTGCATTCATGTGTCTCCCTCAACGCACGTGAAGGCAAGCTCTGTTACTACAGTGTCAAGATTTTTCTGATGGTAAAAAGTGGTGAGTTTTTCGGCAGGAATACCTTTCGAGATAGCTCGTGTTCAGCTGTCATGGCGTTCATGCACTCTTTATGACGAAAATTGGCTTTTGGCTAGAGTTTGCGACTAAACCTGATATGATCATAGATCGTCTCCTCAGCAACCCCATCAACAATACGTGAATTACCTTACTCAAACCTCTGACTTCAATATCAATGACAGGCGAGATGAGATGCCTGCTGCGTGAATGGCTGCATCCTTGTCTCACTCACCAAAAAAAGACATTTAGTCAGCCTGCGGGTCAATCCCGACTTGACAAGAGGGCACGCGACTTGTCTTGGCGATCGATGCCAACTTGCACCATTCCAAAGACGGAATCTGACCAATGGGACGAGCCAATTCGTATACTCGCCCAAAGATAACCAAAAACACCAAAAAAAAAAAAAACCCCAAAAGAACATACAACACCGGGGATTCGCTGGTCGTCACCGACCCAACTACTAATCCAGCGCTTCGCAGCTTGACTATGGGAGAGCGGACGGGATCCCGTATATTCTACGAGCTATGGTCGTATGTGTTAGAATGTGAAGCACAACCGGTTTATACACCCATTCAACCATGTTTCGTAGTCTCGACCCTTCAAGTATCAAGACCAACAACTCATACATTTGGTGTCTCAGGAGATGTCGTGTTGGAATGTTTCCTTTATCAGTTGAATATTTGATTTTGCCCTTCCAATGGATGAAGACATGGTCACAATAATACAATATCTAGCAATGGCAGGTTTCAAGTAATAGTTATTATCGTTGGTGCTAGCAAGTCTACGCAGGCTCCTCGCTCTCCATAACTCTAGACTAACTTAAACCACGATTATAAAATCTATATAATATCAGACCATTCTTTACTAAAACTATATAACTTGAGACTATCCTATATAACATCTAAAACTTTATATAACTTTATATGATATTAACCTAAGATCTTAAAAGTTAGAAAAATTTAGACCAATACCTATCAGTTTAGGATTACTTTGTAACGATTTAACCATCGAAACACATTCAGTTACATCACTAACACTTCAATAAAGAGAGACCCTTGTGAAACAGCAAGTCACACAGCCAGACACTTTCATACTCTGTTGTAACCAAAAGCTCGAAAATTGGTATATACTAAAATAATGCAATCCTTCACAACACCTTTATAACAACCGATTCCATAATCATGGTATCATCCTGTATCCTTTGCTCCTGAAACCTCAAAAAACACAGTAATTAGAAAGTATCTTATTTTTTATTTATGCCTCGACCTTGATCTGGCTGAAGATCTCCTGGGCGGTACGCTTGACGATGCCACCAGTGACGGGCAGGTTGGTGTACTTCTCGAGGTAAAGATCGATTTCGCGAGCAGCTTGGCGACCTTCGTTGATACCCCTGCGATAATTGTTAGTATTGTTTTTTCTTTATGGGAATTGGTGTAAAGTAGTAACTTACCAGACAATCAGAGATTGACCACGGCGGGCGTCACCAGCAGCGAAAACGCCCTCAAGATTGGTGCTGTACTTGCCAGGGGCGGTCTTGACGTTCTTGCGAGCATCCTTCTCGATTTCATCGCCAAGAACACGAGCCTCAGGGCCAAGGAAACCCATGGCGAGGAGGACAATGTCAGCAGGGAAGAACTGCTGAGAGCCCTCGACCTTCTTCATGTCCCAACCGCCGCTAGGAGACTTGGTCCACTCCACGCGGATGGTGTTGATGCCCTTGACCTTGCCAGAACCGTCGTCCATGAACTCCTCGGACATGATGCAATACTCACGAGGGTCCTTGCCGGTGTGCTGACGGACCTCAGTGTGACCGTAGTCAACACGGTAGATGCGAGGCCACTGAGGCCAAGGGTTGTCGTTGGCACGCTCAGGTGGGGGCTGAGGCAGAAGCTCGAAGTTGGTGACAGACTTGGCACCGTGACGGAGAGAGGTTCCGATACAATCGTTACCAGTGTCACCACCACCAATAACAACAACGTGCTTGTCCTTGGCAGTGATGTAGGCTTCGTCGCCAAGCTCAGAGTCAAGCAGAGACTTGGTGTTCTTGTGAAGGAACTCCATAGCATAGTGGATACCCTCTAGTTGACGGCCCTTGATGGGAAGGTCACGAGCAACAGTAGCACCGGTGGCAATGACAACAACGTTATGGCTGGCTCGAAGGTCGTTGAGAGAGGGGTGGCCCTCTTCGCCCACAGCGACGCCAGTCTTGAAGACGATGCCCTCAGCTGCCATGAAGTCGGTACGTCGCTTAACGATACGCTTGTCAAGCTTCATGTTGGGAATACCGTACATGAGGAGACCTCCAAGACGATCGGCGCGCTCGTAAACAGTGACGAGGTGACCGGCCTTGTTGAGCTGATCAGCAGCAGCCAGACCAGCAGGACCAGATCCGATGATCGCAACAGTCTTGCCAGTGCGGACCTTGGGAGGCTCAGGAACCATCCAACCCTGCTCGAAACCTCGGTCGATAATGGCACACTCGATCGACTTGATACCAACAGGATCCTCGTTGATGCCCAAGACACAGGCACCCTCACAAGGAGCAGGGCAAACACGACCAGTGAACTCGGGGAAGTTGTTGGTCATGAGGAGACGGTTGAGAGCATCCTTCCACTGAGATTGGAAGACCAACTCGTTCCACTTGGGAATGATGTTGGAGATGGGGCAACCGGTCTCAGACTGACAGAAGGGAACACCACAGTCCATGCAACGAGCAGCCTGGTACTTGAGCTCATCTTCATCAAGGCGAGAGCTCAGCTCAGCCCAATCCTTGAGACGAGAGTTGACAGGGCGGTACTTCTCCTGGCGACGCTTGTACATCTTGAAACCCCTAGTCTTGTCGAGCACAAGAGCACGCTTCTTCTCGGCAGCGTTGTCACCGACCGCCTCCTCCAGATCCTGGAGCTTAGCAGCCTTCTCCGACTTCTTATGCTGAATGCCAGAGACGGCGGGGAGGTTGTACTCAGCACGCTTGGCCTCAGCAGCCTTAGCAGCCTCTTCCAGAAGAACACGCTTGTAGTCGACAGGGAGAACCTTGACAAAGCGGGGAAGAGCTCGGTTGAAGTCAACGAGAATGCGAGCCGCGCGCTCGGATCCGGTGTAGTGGTGGTGGTCCTCAATGAGACCGCGAACGAAAGCGATCTCAGCAGGGTCCTCGAGACCGCTGGCCTCGACCATCTCGCCGTTGAGCTTGGAGTGGAAATCACCGTGAACATCCAAGATGTAGGCAATGCCACCAGACATACCAGCCGCAAAGTTGCGACCAGTAGATCCAAGGACAACAACGCGACCGCCAGTCATGTACTCACAACCGTGGTCACCGACACCTTCGACAACTGCAGTAGCACCCGAGTTTCGTACGGCGAATCGCTCAGCAGCAACACCACGGAAGAAGCAAGTACCAGTAGTAGCACCGTACAAGCAAGTGTTACCGATAAGGATGTTCTCCTCAGACTTGAAAACGGCAGAACGGGGAGGGTAGATGATCAAACGACCACCAGACAAGCCCTTGCCGACGTAATCGTTGGAATCACCCTCAAGCTCAAGAGTGACGCCAGGAGCAAGGAAAGCGCCGAAAGACTGACCGGCGGAGCCCTTGATATTAACGTGGACGGTGTCCATAGGCAGTCCGGCCTCGCCAAAGCGCTTGGAGATGTGGTAAGAGAGGGAAGTACCCATCGCTCGGTCAGTGTTGACAATGTCACACTCAATTCTGGAGGGAAGACCCTTATCGAGAGTCAACTCAGACTCGGAGATCAGCTTGTTATCAAGTCGGACATGGAGCTTGTGGTCCTGCTTTCGAACGTTGAAGGTGGCAACGCCAGGTCGAAGCTTGTGGGCTGGGGTCAGGAGAAGAGACAGGTCGATGTTGGCTGTCTTGTTGGTTCGCAGATCATCACGCATCTTGAGGACTTCGACATGACCAACCATCTCATTAATGGTACGGAAACCAAGCTGGGCCATGATGGCTCGGAGCTCGTTGGCCACATAGTAGAAGAAGTTGATCACATGCTCAGGAGTTCCGGTGAACTTCTTGCGCAACTCAGGATCTTGAGTTGCGATACCAACAGGGCATGTGTTCAAGTGGCACTTTCGCATAAAGACACAGCCCATGGCGATGAGGGGAGCTGTGGCAAAGCCCCATTCTTCAGCACCAAGTAGACAGGCGAGGGCGACATCGCGACCCGTCTTGAGCTGACCATCAGTCTGAACAACAACACGACCACGAAGATCGTTGAGAACCAGAGTCTGATGGGTCTCAGCAAGACCCAACTCCCAAGGAAGACCAGCGTACTTGATACCAGTCCATCGGGAGGCACCGGTACCACCATCGTGGCCGGAAATCAGGATATGATCGGCCTTGGCCTTCGCGACACCGGAAGCGACGATACCCACACCAACCTCGGAAACGAGCTTGACGGAAACCCGAGAACGAGGGCTGGAGCACTTCAGATCGTAGATCAGCTGCTTGAGATCCTCAATGGAGTAAATGTCGTGGTGAGGAGGGGGCGAGATAAGACCGACACCAGGGGTGGAGTGACGGGTGCGGGCAATAGACTTGGACACCTTGTGACCAGGAAGCTCACCACCCTCACCAGGCTTGGCACCCTGAGCCATCTTGATCTGAAGCTCGTCAGAGTCGGCGAGGTAAGCAGAAGTGACACCGAATCGACCAGAGGCAACTTGCTTGATAGCAGAACGCATGGTGTCACCATTGGGCAAACGCTGGGATCGCTCGGGATCCTCACCACCCTCACCAGTATTGGACTTGCCGCCGAGACGGTTCATGGCAACAGCAAGGGTGGAGTGAGACTCCATGGAGATAGAACCGTAAGACATAGCGCCAGTGCAGAAGCGACGGACGATATCAGTCCAAGGCTCGACCTGGTCGATAGGAACAGGAGTGCAGTCCTCGAACTTGAAGTCAAGAAGACCACGAAGAGTACAGTTCTTGATCTGCTCATACTCGGAGCGAGAGTAGGCCTCGTAAGACTTGTCATTCTTGGTGCGAACGGCGTCTTGGATGTTGGCAATCGAGGTAGGGTCGTTGACGTGGGGCTCGCCGCCGTCTCGCCAATGGTACTCGCCAGACTCAGGGAGACCAGCAGGGCCGATGCTGGCTCGGGAAGGGAAACCACGCTCGTGGAATCGGAAAGCATCCTCGGCAATGAGCTCGAAAGTCATTCCCTGGATACGGGAAGCAGTACCCCTGAAGCATCGCTCCACGACGGACTCATCGAGACCAAGGATCTCGAAAATCTGGGCACCCTTATAAGAGGCAAGGGTTGAGATACCCATCTTACTCATGACCTTGAGGATACCACCATCGCAAGAGTGCTTGTAGTTGTGGATAAGAGTCTCGTTGGTGCTCTTCTTCTTGATGAGACCCTCCCGGTTCAACTTGAGAATGCACTCCATGGCCAGGTAGGGGTTGATAGCATCAGCACCGTAACCAAGGAGAACACACATGTGGTGGACCTCACGAGCCTCGGCAGTCTCGACAACCAGAGCAGCCATGGATCGCCACTTGTTGCTGACAAGATGGTGGTGTACCATGGCGGAAGCCAGGACAGCAGAGACAGGCACGCGGTCAACTGAGGTGTTGCGGTCAGAAAGGACAATGACACGGTCGCGGGCCTCGATGGCAGCGGAAGCCTCATTACAGATCTCGTCGAGATGCTTGATATAACCTTGAACACCCTGGGTCTTGGGGAAGGTCAGATCAATAATCTTGACGGTCCATTCGGAGTACTTGTTGGACATGTTCTTGACGGCATTAAACTCCTCGATGGAGAGGATAGGGCTGGGAAGCAGAAGACGGCCGCACTGGGAGGCGTCCATCTCAAGCAGATTGCCCTGAGGACCAACATAACATTCAAGAGACATGACAATAGACTCTCGGATAGGGTCAATGGGCGGATTGGTAACCTGGGCAAACAGCTGTCGGAAGTAGTCATAGAGGAGACGAGGGGCCTGGGTCAGGCAAGCCAGGGGCGCATCGTTACCCATGGAACCCAGAGCCTCCTTCTCATCAGCAGCCATAGGGGCGAGCAGCAAGCTAACCTGCTCGTGAGTATAACCATAGGAGAGGAGTAAGGGGTCAGCCTGGATAGCCTTGTCATCAAGCTTTGGGGCAAGGTCCAGGGCCTGCTCCATGATCTCAACGACCTTGGGCAGGGTAATCAATTCACTGTCGAGCCAGGCTCGGAAGTCGTATCGACTCGACACAGCCTCCTTCAACTCCTTATCATCAATGATGCGACCGGCCTGTGTGTCGACCAGCAGCATACGACCAGGCTGAAGACGGCCCTTCTGGATGACACTCTCGGGCTCGACGGGGATGGTTCCGACTTCAGAAGCACAGATGATACGGTCATCATCCATCACGTAGTAACGGCAAGGTCGAAGACCGTTTCGGTCGAGGTTGGCACCACAGTATCGGCCATCGGCGAATGTGAACAGAGCAGGACCATCCCAGGGCTCCATCTGGCAAGCAGCCCACTCGTAGAATGCCGCCTTCTTGGGGTCCATGTGCTGGTTACCCTGCCACGCCTCAGGAACCATGAGCATAACAGCCTCTGGAAGAGAAAGAACACCGTTAATGGTCAGAAGTTCAAGAACGTTATCGAAAGCGGCGGAATCGGAGCCACCATCCTCAACAACAGGGTACATCTGCTCAAGCTCCTCCTTGAAGATATCGGACTGCATGACACCCTCACGGGCACGCATCCAGTTCTTATTTCCCCGCAGGGTGTTGATTTCACCGTTGTGAGCTGCCCATCGTAGGGGTTGAGCACGGTCCCATGAAGGGAAGGTGTTTGTGGAGAAACGAGAGTGCACCAGAGCAAAGTGAGCCTCGTAATCGGCGTTGACAAGATCGTGGTAGTAAGAGTAGACCTGGACAGGGGCAAGCTGACCCTTGTAAACAATGTTCTTGTTGGAAAGGGAGCATAGGTAGAACCAGTTGTGTAGACCAATGCTCTGAGTGGCACGCTTTCGAAGAATGTACAGCTGTCGCTCGAACAGGCGGTCATCAAACTTCTCAGGGTCAGTCATCTCAGGTGCGTTGCCAGTGCCATAGGCAGAGGCAAGGACAACAAAAGGCTGAGCGATGATGGGCTCACGCGATCTGGCAGCAGGTCCAAGAAGAGTCGAATCGACGGGAGGCCTTCGCCATCCCAGGACTCGGAGGCCCAGCGAGTCGGCAACATCTTCCAGCTGCCTCTTGGACTCTTGAAGAGTCTCCTCGTCGGGCTTAAAGAACAGGTTTCCTACGGCGTACTGGCCCAGGGGAGGCAGCTTAATGTCCTCCTCCTTCTCAAAGTTCTTGATGAAGAACCGGTGGGGGATGGATGTCATGACACCAGCACCATCACCATCTCGTGCGTCAGAGCCCACGGCACCACGATGGGTCATGTTGCAGAGAAGGTTACGGGCATCACTGACAATCTTGTGGCTAGGCTTGCCCTTGATGTGGCTGGAAACATGTTAGCAACCATTTACTATAGCAAAAGGACCATCTTTGAAGCGTTTGAGGCCACTCACCAAGCAAAGCCAACACCGCAAGCATCCTTCTCGTAAGAAGGGTCATAGAGACCCTGCTTCACCGGCAAGGCACCAGCCCACGAGTCATTGTTATCAGTCTGATACTCATAAGGTATGTATGGTTGTTTCTCGGCTTCGGTTTCAATGTGTCGGTCGTCAAAGTCCTCGTTTAGGCCCATGCTAGGCAAGGATTCGATCGAACGTGGGTGGGGTTG
>ONZP01000699.1:0-59457 GCA_900312805.1 Fusarium torulosum
ACATACGACCATAGCCCTTAGAGAATACGGGATCCCGTCTGCTCTCCCATAGTCAAGCTGAGGAGCGCTTGAGTAGTAGTTGGGTCGGTGACGACCAGCGAATGCCGAGTGTTGTATGTTTTCTTTTTGTGGGGGAGTCTATGCCAATACTTTGCCCAGTTTTTGAGATTTCTTATTAAGAAATCTGTGTATATAATCAGTATCATGGTAATTTGAATTCCATTTTCGGAAATCTGCAAATGCGACGTTCTCAAGAACGTGGTCGCCCTTCAATGCTGTTGAGCAAATTTTGGAGAGCTCTCTATTTTACGGTATTTTAGGACGTTACGATCACTCTCCCTTGGAAAAGGGAGCAATGCTGAAGTCGTCGGATCATGTTGCTTTCATAAAGTGACTTTTTGTGATGCCGCAAATGCCCATCCAACCAACTCCTCTCAGAGTTCCACCCCACTTACAGCCACGTACCTTGCTGGGGTGGGATGGTTCCCTCCCCAAGTAGCAAGTTTTGAGCCTCTGCTAGGATCACGGGAGATAGGTTTGCATAGCACGTGATCTTCGCTTCGACAGCTTTGACATCTCGACCTACGAAGAAGAGTTGGAATGCTTTGAAGATACTCAAGCTCCCTTATGAGGTCCAGCCGTTCTGGCAGTCGAAC
Organism: Fusarium torulosum; assembly: GCA_900312805.1. Taxonomy (NCBI): domain Eukaryota; kingdom Fungi; phylum Ascomycota; class Sordariomycetes; order Hypocreales; family Nectriaceae; genus Fusarium; species Fusarium torulosum. Next base: position 657 of record ONZP01000699.1, read on the forward strand.
AACCCGAGCCACTTACCGTTCACTCACCACACCAGTTTGTGTCTTCCACAGGGAGGGAAAGAAAAATAAGGGCAAAGTCAGGATGATTAAGATTTAGAGTCTACGAAGTGCGTTTGGCTTGTGGATATGTGTACGACCCAACACCGTGACTTCGGGACATATGATCTGTCGAGCGAGAATTCAGGTGATTTTAGGGCTCAGCACCGTCCCAGAAACCAAATAACCCATTTCAATCTCGTACACGTGATTGTCTTTTCAAGACTTGGTATGGCAGTCCACCTGTCGGCGAAACCGCGAAGGTTTTGGTTACTAAGTTTGCCCAAAGCAAAGTTGGCCGAACTTTGTCTGACACTGCGTCATAGCAACACGGCATGTTAACAGGGTGGAATGCAAAAAGCCATCATTGGCTCCTCCAGAGAGCGCCGACAACTTGAATGCATTTGCCCCTCATGCACCGAAGCTGTGGAGGGGTTATAGCTGTCAAATCTGAGGTCGCTCAATGTTGTCATACAGCAGCCTAGCCAACGATGCGGAGTTTTTCAGCCGGTGGAACCACTATGCTCCCCTAAAATCGGGGGTGCTGTAGCCACCAACGTAGTCTAAAGCGTTACGCTAGTTATGCACTGGGATCGACCGAGCGAGATAAGCGAGGTTCTAAATGTGGCTTCATCAGGTACAAGTATAAACGATACCAAGACTGCATGTCTCTTAAAGCATATGCGTCCCAATATTTGCTAACATGCCAGGCGATCCGTGACTTCCTGTGTAAGTGTTAATCACTGCGGGCAGGTGCCACACCCCAAATGGCCTGTGCGCTCTACTCTGGTTTGTTCTCATGACTTTCGCTGTTGCTTCGAGCCACGGCAAGTTTGTCAACAAACATTCCAATTTATTCCGCCCACAGGACTTTTCGCTTTCTCCTCTGATACAAAGCGGTATACCGTCTGCCCCCTCCTTCGTCCCTCCGTCCCTCCGTTTCCCACCTTGCAGCCCCGACGTCTGTTCTCGATCCCCCAACACCGCGTTCAAGACATGTCAAACCTCGGCCTGCCCGGGCCCCCTGGCCCCAACGAAGGCTCTCAAGAAGTCGAAGAAGGCTGGGTCGTCGAACCTACTACTGAAAATATCAGAAAAACGCTCAAGAAGAGGTACCCAGGCTCCGACATCGTGGTCGAATTCTTCTCCGAAGGCGCCTACAACAAACTCTACCAGATCACAATCAACATACACACGACCTATCTCCTGCGCGTTTCACTGCCCGTCGACCCCATATATAAGACCATGAGCGAAGTCGCCACTCTCGAATTTGTCGCGACTATCAGCGATATTCCCATTCCTATGCCCGTCTTGTTTGATTCAACACGCCACTCACCCATCGGGTTGGAGTGGATTATGATGACCAAACTTGACGGTGCGACACTGCACAACATATGGCCGCGCCTCGAATTCGTTCAAAAGGCATATGTCGTTCGTCGGATTGCATTGTTTCAGCTCTCTCTCTTTCAAAGGAGATTCTGGCGCATCGGCAACCTCTACCGAGAATCACCTCTCCAACCGGAACGCATCGTCTCAATACCATTCTTTCAGGGCCGAAGGGCATGGATTGTGAACAATCGCGGGCCATTTCCGAATAGCAAACAGTGGATTTACGCTCGCCTGCACCTACAGCGACGCGATGCAGCGCATATCAGGATGAAGTACCGTACACAAAATGGGAATGGACCTTTGACACGTGAGGACTTCGATAGGGCGGGACGTACCCTCGAGCTCGCATCTCGGCTCTACCCTTTTATCGCCCTTCTCTTTCCCGGGAATGGAAATACCTTTGAGCAGACAGTCCTGCACCATGACGACCTCCACGCCAACAACATCCTCGCCAACGATTCAGGAATCGTCACCGGCGTCGTCGACTGGGAATGTGTGTCCGCCCTGCCTCTCTGGAAAGCCTGCTTCTACCCAAAATTCCTTTACGCACCTCCACGACACACTCCCGAGGAGGATCCCCTCCAAGATCCAGATTTGTTGGCAGTGCAGGACAGATTTTTGAGGGCCGTGTTTCTTCAGGAGATGGAGCTTCAGAGCCCAGAATGGATGCATATTTACAGAACGAGTGTACGCCAGCGTGATCTTAACTTTGCTGTCGATAAAATCGGCAACGAGGACAAGCAGTCACAAATCGAAGCCTGGTTAACAAATCTGGAGAGGGGACAGGCAGAACCCAGTCTGCTTGATACCACTTTCGGACTTTGAGTGGACGACGTTTTGACTGATCGATGCGCTGTTTCTTATTTTGCTTGCGGGCACAGTTCAAAGAGCAGGACGCATGTCACGTAGTTAACGCATCGATCATTTGCATACCAGCTATCAAGCGTGCAAGTGACCTGAAGGTTGGGTATTTGGCACAGCGGACTCCATATTTATGACTGAGAAGTAGTCTATTCCATTGGGCGTACAGGAGAATGGCGTTTGTTCGGCGGCCTTTTGTGCGATGGTCTGACATGAAAATTAATATTCACATTTGAACCTATGTGTCTTTAATGTCTCCCATCACGTTATTGGAGGTGCTCCTGAACAATACTTTCAACAGTATCGCAATGATCAACCACAGAGCCGAGGTGACGGAGAGCTTTGGGATTGGTTGCCATGTTGGGGTGAAGAAGAGAGGGATAGCAAGACGTAAAGAGGGGGAGTGAAGCTTCCACCACGTGACACAAAGACTTTGAATTCTCCAGAAACGGTGGTTTTTTACTATCTCTGTGACTGATCTGACTGGCCAAGATATCAAAAAAGGTTACAGTTATCCATCATTCATGAAGACCAGAAAGGTTACAAGCGGACGCCGCTACGATTGGAAACGAACATAGGGAGCTGTTAGGAATCTGAAAGTCAATTAGCCTTACGTTTAGGAAATTTGGCACTATTGGACTACTTTTACATATAATGGTCTAAAAAGCGCAAAATCTTTGATTTCAAGATGATATAAGAGTATGGCTGTTTGGATGGACTGCTACGCAGATCTCTATGCTGATGTAAGATTGCTGCCTTCGTTTCAAACCCACGTTGTAAGCATCGGCAACGGAGAAATATCATCTTGACTTGACTTGCGAAGACAGCATAAGACCGGTATGCATATGTCGAATATTGCTACCAAATTCAGCAGTCATCAGCAGAATACCCACCTCGTTGACCCATGGAGGCATGGACATCCGAGTTCTGTCGGCGAGGCGTCGGCTTTCATTCGAGCTGCTCTACTCCACTCATCCTATTTGTGAAACCTCGTATAAGTCCCAGTCAGCCACAACTACAAACATGTAAGCATATGTGTGATTGGGCAAGGTTGAAGAAAAAATACAATTGGATCAATCCTCATGACTGTGTCTTAGAGCGCCGGAAATCTCCGATTGGAGTATAACAAGTCTCACTTTAAGTCAGCCTCAAGTCGTGCGACTGTGGATGCTATCGTGCACTTGGCGTAATCAAAAAGCAAGGTCAAGACTCGTAATCTACACTTTATCATATCTATATATTACAACACATGACGACGCCTCTGCTTTTGTGTTACACGAGGAGGCTGAGACTGACTCCGTTTCTACTGTTCAGCTGACCACGCCAGGCTCCAAAGGGACTTTTGAGACTATGCACCTCGGTATTCCACCAACACACTTCGTATTTTCAGCTGTATACAAATATGCAGGCTTGATTCGACAGAGAGAGATAGTGTCAGCCTTACAAGTGGGGCTGGGTATGTGACTCGCGTCGTGTCCTGCATCCGAGACATGTCGTGCACTGTAATGGCTGTGCTCGTGACAGTTCGGAAACTTTCAATTACCGTACTGATGTCCTCATATTTAATACCACCAGCAGACAAAATGTTCCAGCTTTATACCAGTCTTGACAAATATTCTCAAAATGGCTCTCATTGATCGTGTCTGGCATGCCTGCGTCACTATTGTCGCATGGCTGACCATGTCGCCAGCATCCGACTACTCAAACTCGTATCAGCATCCCCTCGGTCGTCCCGCAACAAACATCAAGCAGGCGGATCCTGACTTTCCTATCTTCAAGCCCCCTCCTGGTGAGACAGGTGATCATGAGTTTGTGTGCGAGTATCCAGAGATGACTGGTTTCGTCCAGTGTTCCATCCCAGAGAACAGAGAGTGCTGGCTTCGTCACCCTGATGGACGGGAGTTTAACATCCATACCAACTATGAGGATTTTGCTCCAGTTGGAATCACCCGCAACTATACCCTTAACATTACCGATAGTTCGTTCAATGCTGACGGTCAGAACTTTCCTGAAGCTAAGCTGTTCAATGGAATCTACCCTGGTCCTTGGCTAGAGGCCTGTTGGGGAGATGTTAGTAACGACGCGTTTGCAGTGTTGAAGGCTTGGCTAACAATGACAAGACCTTGAACATCACGGTGATGAATAGCATGACCAAGAATGGTACCAGTATCCATTGGCATGGAATCAGACAGAACCAGACCATGGATATGGATGGTGTCAACGGTATCACGCAGTGTCCTATCGCGCCCGGTGATAGTTTCAACTATGTCTTCAAGACTACTCAATATGGAACGTCGTGGTATCACAGTCACTACTCCGTGCAGTACGCAGATGGTCTACAGGGTCCCCTGGTATGTCCTTTCTGTTCTGTGATCGTCCCATAAGCTGATACCTCTCAGACCATTCATGGCCCTCAATCGGCTCCTTACGACGCCACCAAGCGACCGCTGCTGATGACAGATTGGTGTGAGTATCAAAGCTGCACCCTACTTACTCGTACATTCTTACACTTTCTCTAGCCCATGAAAGCGCTTTCCGATTGTTATTCCCCGGTTCCACATTTGCAAACAAGACGATCCTTCTCAACGGCGCTGGCAATGTCTCAAACTTCAACGCCAACCCTACATCTCCAAACTACGTCCCTAACTTAGACATACCAAAAACCTACGAGCTGCACTTCAACAAAACGCCAACAGATAGGCCCCGAAGACCAAAGAGATACCTACTCCGTCTAATAAACACTTCGTTTGAATCGACATTTGTCTTCTCCATCGACAATCATTGGCTGCAGATTGTCACTTCAGACTTTGTACCCATTGAGCCGTACTTCAATACTTCACTCTTGATCGGCATCGGTCAGCGATACAATGTCATCGTGGAAGCAAACCCGCTAGCTGGAGATGTGAATCCCGTTCCAGAGGATGGAAACTTCTGGATCAGAACCTGGGTCAAATGTGTCAGAGCGCCCGGGAGTGTCGGCTACGAGAGAAATGGTATCTTGCGATACAACCACTCCGACACCGCACAGCCGACTTCTCAGCCATGGGTGAACATCAGCCTAGACTGCTCCGATGAAACCTACACGTCGCTAAGGCCAAAGCTACCGTGGTACGTAGGCCCTGCTGCGAACGGTATAACTTCAGAGGCTGGTGAACAGTTTAATGTCACTTTTGACATCAATGCGAAGACCAGACCAGAGTTTCAGACAGAGTATCCTCTGGCGACATTTGGTCTTCAAAGACCTGGAGAGCCTGGCTTCAGACCGCTCCAGATCAATTACTCTGATCCAGTAATGATGCATTTGGATGAGTCGCACGATTCATATCCGCCGAAGTGGGTGGTGATTCCTGAGAATTATACTGAGAATGAATGGGTATGTATCGATTATTCTTCACATCTCCCGCCCAGTACTAATACTTGTAGGTTTATCTTGTTCTCACTATGGATGCTAATAGCAGCCCGACCAATGCCCATCCTGTGAGTATTTTATTGCACCTTCTGTGCCTACGCCTAGTTAACAATCATCAGATCCATCTCCACGGCCACGACTTTGCGATCCTTCAACAAGAAGGCGGCCAGCTCTACGACCCCAGCAAACTCAACCTCAAACTCGACAATCCACCGAGAAGGGATGTTGTGCTCCTTCCCAGAGGTGGCTTCGTTGTGATTGCTTTCAAGGCCGACAATCCAGGTGTTTGGCTTATGCATTGCCACATCGCACGGCATGCATCTGAGGGCTTAGCAATGCAGATACTTGAGCGACAGCCTGATGCAAATATGCTTTTCCCCGTGGGCTCGCCGAATATGGTAGAGGCTGAGAGGGTTTGTCGGGAGTGGGAGACCTGGGAGCACAGTCAGGCGAATTTCTTTGATGGTGATTCCGGCATCTGAGGCTGCCTCTTTGTTTGATGAAAGGATACACGAGAAATGTTTTGTCAGAAAGCCTTCACATGGATAAAGCTAGTCAGTTAACCGGAGGCCGTAGACCCAAACTAGCTGGAAATTAGATGTGACTTCCTAATGCTCGCATTGGAATAGGGCTGATGGTCGTAAGGCACAATCTCACCCAAATGTAACACTCTACCCTGCGTCCCTTATCGAAACGCTTATCGTACCGCCAGCGCAACGCTAATTCGGCAGATCTCAAGCACAGCCTCTGTATCCTCTAAGGTTTAACGTCATTCACCTAGATCCTTCGCCTCTATTTCCAGGTTCCAATGAAACATGGAGGCGGCTGTGAGATCGAATTCGTCTGTTCATTTGCTGATCTTTCCAATCAAAAGCTTGCAAGGTGCACCCGCAGTGCTTTGCTCTGCGGTTAATGACTTCCGATTGAGAGATTGTTTGGTACATTTGTTCCATGAATGGACCGCTTTTGCCATGTATAAGAACAGCATCGAGCACTCTGTTATTGAACTTCAATCATCCTCGCTCACTCACTCTCTTCATTCTCTCACAGCATCCTGATAGAACTCTCTTTACAATGAAGGTCACAATCTTTGGACTCATTTCATCACTAGCTGCCCTTTCTTTGGCGGTTCCATGCCCTGATGATGGAAGCCAGAAGGCACTTTCTTTTGCGTACATGGTATGATCGTAGCCTTCTTTGCCAAACAGGGCAATGCTAACCTCCTCAGTACGGCTTCCCTCTCTACGCATATGGTAATGTTGCCAAACCCTTGCTTGCAAAAGGGATCGACTTGAAACCCAACATCATCATTGCCTCTCCGGAGCCAAACGAGCCCGGCGCAGTTGGAGTTGTGCGCCCCAATGCCGATACTATGTATTCTATCATGTTCATAGACCTGTCTTCGCAAAACCTTCGCATCACTATTCCTGAGATACCCAGTGACCGATACTGGGTTTTTCCTTTCTGCACACCGTAAGTCCGTTAGTATGTCCGTCATTGCCATTCTTACAGTCTTCAGGTATGGCGACAACCTGGTCAACCTTGGCAATCTCGGCGCGAGTGAGCCTGGAGACTATCTCCTCCAATACAACCCTAACAAATATGGTCTTGAGACAAAGGATGTGCCAGAGGGATATGTCGCTGTCATCAATTTCCCCATGGTGTACGGTCTTGTGAACTCAAGAATCGTCACCGATCGATCGAAGGAAGACGTTGCTATCATCGCAGGGCTACAGAAAGGCTTCCGTATCCAAGAAGTATCGAGGACCGGAAAGCCTATCGCCCCGGCATTGGATCTCACTATGTTTACTCAGCCAGAGTATTCAGACAAGAACCAGTCTTATTATGAAGCGGTTATGAAGACTGCTGCAGCCCTTACCCCGTATAATCCACCCTACGTCGTCTCAGATCGAAAGAAGGTGGCATCCGAATTGCAGAAAGCCGGCTTCAACAAGGGAAAGTTCATCCAGCCTTCTAAAACGAACTTGACTGCCGCTGTCGAATCTGCAAACACGACCTCGAGATTATTCGCCGCCAAGCCTGGTGTTCGACAAGACGTCGGCAACGACTGGTATCTCGTCTCCGAGGAGTACATCGGCCGCTTCGACTCGTTCTACGCTATGCGATACCAAATCGGTCTCACTGCATATCTTGCTCTTGTCCAGTCTGAGAGCGCATACCCTTTCTATGGTGAGGATATCTCTATTGTAGAGGGTCAGTCTATTTTGTGGACTTTTACAAAGCCACCCAAGATTCGGGACGGTGGCTTTTGGAGTCTCACTGCCTATGGGCCCGATCAAGATTTGATTGAGAATGACCTAGATAAGTACATGGTGGGCGATAGAAGCAACTTGACATTCCCTGATGGTACACCCGTGGAAGAGGGTGATGAGCGACCATTTCAGGTTTTGCTCCAGGTTGAGGATATTGCGCCTCCCGCTAACTGGACCAACAAGTAAGTACCTCATCTTTTTGTGTTTAATGTCGGTCTAATATATTGATAGTTGGCTGCCTATCAACTCGGGGGGAGGGAATATTTCGGTTACTTGTAAGTCCCACATCTTCCAACTGTCCTCCATTGTCTAACATTACCCAAAGTGCGCTGGTATGGCGCAGAGGAGGAAATGGTCGACGGGACATATGTTCACCCTAAGATGGAGTTTATCGATGCAATCAAGGCTTGAATGGTTTAACTTGCCAAGGCTAGGAGTCATATGACTATAGACAATTGCTGTGGTTTATGTACGAGAGCTTAGTCTAGTTGCTCGTGGGCGTGGGCGGATAACAAATGTGATGATGGAAAGGAGTGTTTATATCATCTTGTATTAATCCAGCCCAATCGGTCAAAGAACCGTCGGCTTCTCGAAACGGCATTGCTGGTTCGGTACCCTCCACTAAATAGCTCCCTGTCCCCAGAAAACACCCCTACCGTTCGTTCCAACATAGACCAACCCAGCTTCATTCCCACTACCAGCCAACTTACAAGAGTCAATCGCACTAAAACCCATTGACCCTTGAATATCCACCCAGGTCTTGCCAAGGTCAGAGCTACCGTATAGCTTCCGTCCAGCAGAACCTGCACCAAAAGCGTACACATTCCAGTTGCTTCCGGAGCCACGACCAAGAGCGATTTGCTCGGCATTGTTCAGGCTGCCGACTTTGGTGAAAGTGCTACCGAAATCAGTGCTGCGGAAAACTCCAACGTCGGTGGATGCCCAGACTTCGCCGGCTTTCGCCGGGTGCACTGCAATGTCGCGGATCTTCTTGGCGGAACCTAGTGAGCCGGCCTCGGTAAAGCTGGAAGCTGTGTCGTTGGACACGAAGAATGTTGATCCAGAGGCAGCGTAGAAGTAGTCGTTGTCTCGTTTGTCGCTAGCAATCACGGCACCTGAAGATAGACCTTTTACTGCAGAAAAAGCCTCTTCCTTCTCCGATCTCAAAACGCCCTTGTTCTCGGACGACCAGAGAACGACGTCTCCATCAGCAGAGTATGCCAAGGAACCACTTTTCTGGCCAGCTTCGGCACCACCGTGGACTTTCCATGACTTACCCCCATCGGTAGACAGAGCAACCTGTGGCAATGTATCAGAGTTACCCGCTCGAACAACATTGCCGACCTTGTTACCAGCATAGTCAACGCTGACTGAAGACGTGAACATGGGGTTGTCCCACGCAGACTGTGGTGACTTGCCGAGAACGCTCTTCGTAGCAAATGTAAACCCGCTGTCGTCGCCGACGCCGGCCAAAAGCTCGCTGCCTCCAGGGGCGGACTTGAGATCAAGGACTGCAAATTCTTCGATACCGTCGGCTAGAGACTCGATGGTGATATTGTGAGTGCTATCCCACTTGGTGAGGTCATGGCCTCCGTAGAGGGTCAAGCCAGTACCGTAAAGCCAGTGATCACTGTCAAATGGGTCGATAGAAAGGGCTTCGATCATCCAACCCAAGCGCTTGGTGTCGACGGAAATGAAGTTCTTGTAGATCCAGGGCGCTTTGGGAGTGGAGATGCCATAGTGGTAGTCCAGGTTGCCTGCCGCGTTGTAGTTCCACAGCGTGGACCATGTCTTTCCCGAGTCTGTAGATCTGAAGATCTGCGCATCGGGATACCAAGAGTTGAGAGAAGCAACGACAAGAGTTCCGGTCTTCTGCTTGTCAAGTGCTAAACCGCCAAAGCCGAAGTAGATATCTCCAGGTGGTGTAATATCTCCCCAAGTGCTTTTAGTAATGTCATAGCGGTAGACAGCGCCCTTGGTGCCATCGTAAGGGCCAGCGCCATTACTGTAAGACAAGTACAGCGCCTTTTCTTTGGCTGAAAACTGAGCCTTGTGGGGTAAGTAGTCCTTTGGCTGATCAGCAACAGGCTTCCAAGTCTTGCCCGCGTCAGTTGTCACGTAGACCGAAGCAGTCTTCGTATCGGCGACACCAACGAAGATCCGCGAAGTAGCCCCATCGACGAGAGACGAAGTGGAGTCAAAAGTAACAAAGGCCAGGCCCTGGATGTCACTGTTATATCCCGAGCTGTCGCTAGGATCGGGGATGTAAGTGCCGACGTTGGTGAAGGAGGTGACCTTGGAAAAGCTGTTGCCACCATCAGTGCTCTTCCAGAGACCGTTTCCACTTCGTGCACCAAAGTAGATGATCTTGGGGTTCTTTGGGTCAACGGCGAGACGCTCGCCCATTCCTCTACCGGGCATGTTACCGCCAACTTTGAAGGGGAGTTCGGTGAAGCTCCAGGTGGCGCCTTTGTCGTTGCTGATACCGATGGCACCTTTGTTAGGGTCCCTGTTACACACGTTATCAAGCTGCACTTTCACCACACTTTATAGTCTTGAAAGTTTACTCACCAATCATTGGTGTACAGGCCAACAGCTGTGAGAACCTTGTTAGGGTTGGCAGGGTCGAGAGCCAATGCATCAATGCCCCAACGATTCCTGTATACAGATCAGCATTGTCACATCATTCGAGATCTATGTAAGCATACCATGTCGAGTCGGTGGCAGTGTTGTCAGTCACTGGCGTCCAAGAGTCATCCGAATTGAGGCGGTAAAGTCCTCCAATATCGGTTCGGGCGTATGCAACACCCTTCGCAGTTGGGTGGAATTCGATACCGGAAACAAAGCCACCGCCGCCGCCCATGCGGACATTTTGCCATTTAAGAGCGGCTTGGACGACATGTGCCGAAGCAACGAGAAGTGAAAGCAACTTCATCTCGATTGATATATGAGTGAAAGGTCTTTCTTAGCACAAGACCGTTATAGTTTGATAACCACACAAGTAACCACCTCTTTTATATACACATGTCCAGTGGCGGAAGACCAAGCTTTGTCGTCATTTGTAGTGTTTCGGATATAGAGGCTCCGTGACAGAACAGGCACAATGCAGGGGTAGAAAGCTTAATAGCTCAGGTGATACTCGAACGGGGCTTTCGGCAATCGTCCCGAAATTACTATTACCATAATTGAGACATGCGGGCATATGTATAGATTTTCCACCTACCACCTTGCCGTATGGCGGAAGATGGTGTTGATACATGAGGATGAGGAGGGGGGCCCGTTTGGCGGCCCTGGCAGCTTCTGGGTCTACGCCTCAGATCATCCTACCTCAGGGCTAGCCTTTCGGAAACTCGGCATGGTGGTATCCGAAGTAATGGGATATATCGCTCATTACTTACAGTGTTGCATATTGTCGTCTGAAGTTTGATTAGTTTGTCAGTATGGTGCAAGGAAGGCTGACAAGCAATGGCCAGACCTGTTGCTCAATGGAATCATCTGTTCCCTTAGTCAACAGTTTTGCTCATGAACTTTAATGTTTGATCTTCGACGGTTAGACCCGACAGAACAACGATGTTGTAGTAGCAAAACAATAGCTCTCGCTTTTTACCAACGTTCCACGTCATCTTGATTCATAAACATGTTTCCAGAACAATTATATGTATTGACACCAGTGAGCGATATGTCATTTAACGTGACAGACTTTGGTGAATGAACAACGGATAGACGACGGCTTTGTTCACGCAAGAATCCACTAACCACCACTTTTGGTTCTCCAAAGCGGTATCGTCTTCCTTTGTTACACTTTTATCTCCTGTCCTTTGTTCTGGTTCGGCTGTAGATAGGTAGCTAGTGTCTCTGGAGTTTAGGTTGAACAGCCAGCGAGGCTTTTTCGTTTGATATCAATACTTCTATCGAACACATGAACACAAGTTTACAAAGGAGGAGTGTGGTATAATTGAAGCAAGCATCCCGCCTTCAATTACATTTCTACCAGCTCATTCATCTCACTCTCAGGTAATTCAAAAGGTAAGTGCCATCTCCCCAACGTCTAGCTAACGTCTTCTTCTTTAGGTCCACTACTTCGACTTCTTTATCCCGAATCTGAGCCAAGCTTTCATCATGCCATCCCTTGTCGAAAAAGTCGAGACCATGGAGGAGCTGGATGCGAAGATCATCCATCTCCAAAACAAACTGGCCAAGCGAAATGATGAGTACAATGCGCTGGTCGCACAGATACGACACGCTCATGCAAAGGGGATGTCTCAGGAGGAAGAGCGACGGCACAATCAACGGATGCGTGAGGTCAGTTACCAAATTCGTACCATTGAGCGTCGGTTCGATCGCCTCTGGGACAAGAAGCTCTACTTTCGGCAGCTTTGTGAAATGGAGGATGGCAAGTAGACCTTGGTTACTTGGACTTGGGGTCTCAAAGAAACGGGAGTAGGATGGATAAGTCATATGGACGGGTAAGTACTCGGCTAGGGATGAAACATGTATATTTACATGAGGTGATTATAACCTCAAATCTCCATGGCATCAGTAAATAAAATGTACTGTAGAAGAAGAAACAGAAGACTTGTCTAAATTTGTTTGGTGCATAGTTTATGATTTTTTAAATATGTACAAGATGAACCTTAAGTATATTGTGCATAATTCATCCAACTGTCGTACGTATATACCATCTTCATCTATGCCATAACTCTGTATACAGGGTACTCATCGCCTACATTAACAGGGAAGATGTTGAAAGTAGCGTAAGAATCAATATTCTCAGGCTCAAGCACAGTGAACGCATAGGCCGCAGCCTGCTGCCGAGTAGACACCCAGAAGCTTCCCGCTGGCATCTTGATCTCCTTGCGCTTTGTCTCGGTAGTAACAGTGTTCAAGACAGTCCCTTGATAGACAGTGCTGGCCAACGAAATGCTGGTGACGTTGAAAGCTTCAACCTCGCCCTTGAAGTCAGATCGGATGTTCTCGACCTTGACACCGTTCAGTCGGAGGCGCTCAGCGGCTTCTTTCCAGGCTTGCGGGAAGATGTAGGCCTCGGGGCGCGTCCGTGTGAGGTTGGCCTTGACAGGCGCTGAGCTGAGGAATTTGACGGGGACTTTGATCAGTTTGCCTGTTTTGAGCTCGACCATGTCCCAGGTTCTGTTGGTAGGCTGGAAGCTGTCATTGACGACAATCTCCTCGACTCCCTCGATGGCCTTCTGTCGGGCCCCCTCGACCACTTCGTACACGTCCTCAGCCTTGTCAGCAGCTGTTTGGACAATAGCCTCCACCATTGTCAATCCCGAAGCGACGCGGCGCTGGAAGTGCTGGCTTCCCAGCATGATACCTCTCGTTTCAGTGAGGAACACCATGGTCTGGGTCAGGGCGAGCGAAACATCGCCAGCTCGCGCCTGGGTGTCAAGCTGAGTGAGAACCACAGGCTCCTCCCTCAAGTTACCAGTGACGTAAGGGCTCCATCGCAGCTTACGCTTCTCCATTGCACCAGCAATTCTAGGTGCAAAGAACTTCTCCGAGTACTCGCGGATATCCTTGTGAATGTTCAAGTTCTTCATTGAGTCGAACTGGCCATCCACAGCTTGTACCCACTGCTCTTCAGCGCCGTAACCTCTATTGGCGCTATATTCGTGACAGTCGACAGCGATGTGGGGAGAGAAGTCGATGATCATTGCTTTCACGTCGCGTGTCTGCTGGCTAGCAAATCTGATATGGTCTCTGTTGGGGTCGTATCCAGTGGCGAGGAAGCGCTGGAAGTTTGCGACACCGTCAGGGTTGTAGCGAGGAAGGATTAGGATGTCCATCTTCTCCAGAATTGACGCTGCCCAGGTAGAATTGGCATCGAACTTTCCTAGTAGAGCGAGAAGAGCTTCATCGCCGCCGGGTTCGTTTCCATGCACTCCGCCCTGGAGATAGACGCGTAATTTCTCTGATGATGAATTGGCTGCGATCGCGGGCTGGTTCGATGTAGATAGGAAGACGTAAGGAAGAGAACGTCCTTCGTCGGACTTGAATGACGGGTTGGTGTATGCCATCCAATCATTGCGCGATGCAAGACTCTGGAGGAAGTATTCTAGTTGAGTTAGCGACCCGTATCAGTGGATGTGATGCTGCATATACCCATTGTCGCATCATCAGTCGGTCCGCTGGTGCCATTATCGAACCCTGCGGGAATACCCTTGGGATTGATGAAAGCAGGCGACTTGAGCTCAATTCCCTTTACGCTGGGGAAATTCTTGGCGGCATCATCGCTATCTTTGATGAGGGCTACTTGGTTGTCATTATACCGAACAGCCGTGGCCAAGCCAGCACACAGGAGCCCAGTGAGGGCAGTACGAAGCGACATTGTTTAACGATGCAGAGCAGCTGAAGCCAACAAGTAACGAAAGCACCTCACGTTGAGGGCTTTTGCTCACTTTAAAGCTACCCAGCCAAGCCCAACCCATGACGATCATCATACTTTGCATTTCTATCGGGCATAGAATGACCGAATTTCTGGACGTTTTTACCCCGCCGATCAGCAGGTAAGCTTATCAGTTGAGTTTGCCGATGATAAGCTTAAACCGTTTAAAGCAGGTCCTTTTGTGGTTTTAGCTCGTTTTGCTCCGCTAGGTTGCAATCTTTGGGGCGGGGAACGAGAAGAATGGGTTCGCCAAGGCTTGGAGGATTGGACATGGTATACCGCCGGTTTGCTATCGGACTTTTGCTGGGGCTGGGAAGACTCGGTTCTTGTTCTAATCCCGGACAGAAAATGGTCGGGAAAGTGATAAGATGCGTTAGCTTGTAAGCGGATGTTTGGTGTTAGGTAACAGGAAAGATAGTGAGTGCTCGTGACGATGATGAATACTATTCTTTCTCCGTTTCAGAAGCTTCCTAGGCAATCTTCATTTCCAGCGTGGCCTGTTTTTAACTAGACTGTTCCCCATATTTCGTACTTAGCTTGCAGACCTCCTTCGTGATGATTACGGAACAACAAAAAGAAGTATAGAAATATGCACCTTTTCCACAAGCAAGAAATTCAATCTCGATGCACCTTCACTAGCCAATCTAAATCTGTGTGATTTTCCAGATCCATCTAATCACCCAGAAGATTACTTACAGACACTATAAATTGCTCTCCAAGCGCCTCTCTTAGACCCTCTGTCAAGGTCAACTGTCAACGAAGACCACTTCCGTAATTGAACTCATATAGGAAAGATCATTAGTCAGATACCGCTTGTGTTTCGGACATCTATGCAAGGGCTATAACAAAGAGCTCTTACTGGATTGGCTGACCAAACACCTCAGCCTTATGTTTCAATTCGATTTGAGATCGGCATCATTACTTGAACAGTGAGTCAGAGGTTTCAGGACTAACCCAAGATACCCTTGACACCCTCTCTCTCATCTTCTCCGTGTGAGGCTTGGGTTTTCATTTGAGAGACAGATGGCATAGGTTCTGAGTCTAATTTCACAGTCGCATCTTTTGCAATGCCACCTCATGCAGTATTAAATCCTTCCATGTAGTTACTCTTGATGGTCATATCCGCTTTCGTCGAATTCTCGCCAGGATCTTTGGCAAGTACTCCCGCCATAGCACTGCCGCTGAGAGGACTGGCAGGGAAGTGGTTTTGCCTTTCTCTTAAAAGATTTTCGGAAGACCAGACAGTTGCTCTTTCGTCAGCACAAATGGCTTCCTGACTCTATGTGTCAACTCGGATACAGATAATACTTTCAAATCGAATATCCCAGCTGTGAATATCGCGCCTGCGGCCGTCCTCCTTTACTGGGATAGCCTCAGAGTCACCGTTGACTTCAACGATCGGATTGAGAATGAGATTGATGGTCTCATCGGGGAACGCACGGCAACTTTTGTGCCAAGTCACCCAATTAGCAGGGTGACACGATAAGTCAGTTTACGGTTACGTTCGATGAGGTGCTGAGCGAGATAGTTACCTTCCGATATTACCAGACTGTCGAAAAGGGAGGGACCGCATCGATTGGTGCTCAGAATCACGAAAACGGCTATCGAAAATTTATTTAAAGAAGCGAATACGTTTGCAGATAGAACTTTTGTGCTGCTGAATACAGCTGGACATGGTACTTCTTCAAGCGGAATTTTCTAGTTCTCTACATCCAATTAAATATTGATATGGGTCGCGAGACTGTCATAACATGCCTAGTCAGCAATGGAGATAATAATCACTGTGTCTTTTTTATTCTTTGTTGCTCGTTTTATACCCTTGGTCCACGATCACAAGCCTTCCATTTTCTTTGTTTC
The DNA here is from genome assembly GCA_900312805.1 of Fusarium torulosum. Classification (NCBI taxonomy): domain Eukaryota; kingdom Fungi; phylum Ascomycota; class Sordariomycetes; order Hypocreales; family Nectriaceae; genus Fusarium; species Fusarium torulosum. Next base: position 16,888 of record ONZP01000699.1, read on the forward strand.
ATTATTAAGAATATCTATGTTTACTAGCTTCAAATTTGCGTTGGGCCAAACAATACAACGTTCTTTTTCACTGCTGCAGTCCTGAGCCTACGGTCACAAATATGTTTTACAGCTACCGTGCTATTACATTCAGAAGGAAACACATAGAGATGGAAATGGTCAGCTGTTAGCTAGGTAGTATCCGAAGACTGCTCCAATCACACTTTGCTGTTAACTATATGTACGACAAATTGGACGTTTCTGACATAATCAACATAAGACAACGTGGCCGAGTGGTTAAGGCGATGCCCTGCTATCTCCTTCGAGACATCATAGGCATTGTGTTCGCACGCGTAGGTTCGAATCCTGCCGTTGTCGATTGCTTTTTGGCCTTTTGTCAGATCTATGTTTATGGGTTGATGATTTTATGAAAGCCATACACGGTCTAATTTCTTTCACCGTGCTCACTGGTTTGCTTCAATTGTTCAATTTTGTGGATCTTGTCTTAACACGTCCGGCCATTTCCTGCGCAGCATCAACAGGCAGCAGCAGTGGGGCTAGTTGATGTTTATCCGTACTTTCGTAGCAATTCATAATCCCGAAATCCAAGCACGACACATACAAAATGAGTCTCGGGTCTTTGCCCGTTGAGCTACTCACGAGTCTTGGTGGCTTCTGCGCCTATACTCAACTCGTCTCTTTAGCCCGCGCCGATCACACCTTCCACGCCGCCATCTTCAACCCGATTCTCTACAAGCTCAATGCCGTAGATGTCCCCCGCAAATCATGCCTTCACTGGGCTGTAGAGCATGATTCTCTGTCAACGCTGAAGTTAGCCATCGCTTATGGTGCAGATATCAATGATACCGATGCCGAGAATGAGGCGTACGTCCTGCGGCTCTTGGATGAAGGACCGTTCGACAACGAAGATATTTTCTACGCCTCTCCTTTACACCGCGCAGTCCTCAAAAGGCGCCCTGAGATGGTGCGATACCTTCTAGATAATAACGCGCGCATGGATGTTCCCTTGTATCAGCTCTGCTCCTGCCTCAGTACTGATGGTCTAAGCCTGTGGTTTCCGCTACACTTTGCTATCTGCCATGGCAACGACGAAATCCTATGCTTATTACTTGAGCACGGTGCTTTGTACTCGGCAAAAGATGTCATAGGGCTTTGTTGTGCCGTCAAATCGGGTGCATTATCTGCTGTCACTATATGAACTCAACTGGAGAGCTTCGACCCGGGCTACCGAGATTCGTCACACATGATACCCCTGCACTGGGTGCATGAATGTGAAAAACTGGAGACTGCTGTCGCTATTACTGAGAGGCTAGTCCAGCGCAGTATTCCAGTCAATGTGCAGGACATATATGGCGGAACAGCCTTATACTACCTAGTCGTCCTTGTCATGTTGGAACCGGCCATCATTCTGCTGCGGCACGGCGCTGATCCTACTCTTTCTGATGTCAGTGACCGGGGAGTGGACATGCTGAACTACTGCTTTCACGAGGCTGATGAGAAGGAGATCCAGAGAGCCTGGAAGGTCGACCCCAGCAAGGCGGAAGCTCTGATTGAGAGGCGTCTTGGATTCGCAAAGCTCGTCATCAAAGGCGGTGTTGATGTCAACGGGCGTATCGGCCACGGAGCGGCGCCTTTCTCACGGCCTCTATTCTGGGCACTTGCTGCGACTCGGGATGTACGCTGCGTGCAGCTGTTTCTCGACGCAGGGGCGGATATCAGCAGCGCTGTTGTTGAAAATTACCATACGGAGTCAGAGAGCCTTCTGCGGTGTTTCTTCGATCTTTTCGGTGAGAAACAAGAGAACCATGCATGGATTTGGAGTCCACTCAAGATAGACCTAAGACAGCACAAGGAGTCGGTGTGCTTGTTGTTGGAAAACGGCGCCCGAATTGATGCGGTTGGAGATGAGTATTCTGCTTTGAGAAAGGCCTGTGAGCTCGAACGGAACAAGGGTGCTTTGACACTTTTAGTTGAGAACGCTACCCTCAGGAATACTGAGTTGGGGCATGTTGCGAAATTGAGGGAGTGCTATATGGAGGATGAGCTTATCTACAAGTTGCTGGATGGATTCTATGATTAATTGGAGGCAGAAATTAGAATGGGGGCACAGGAAACTATTTCACCTGTAGCTTAGAATACAAATGAGTGCTAGTGTGTCGTGATCTTTCCCTGGCTCTATTGGGGATTCCCGCCTGATACAATGCGGTCTTCGTTCGCCTTTGTTTGATCATACCGCGATGAAGTGAAACTATCTTGGAGTCCTGTGTAGGATCTAATTCCAACCTCATTCTTTAACAAATCCCATTCCGGGCGAATGGTTTAGTGGTATAATACTCCCTTAGCATAATTCATCTGAATAATCTGGGAGTGGTCCAGGGTTCGATTCCCTGTTCGTCCAACTTCGGTGGTTAGAACCCATCATTATCCTCTCTTTTGCCAATTGGATCAATCGCCAGCTGATAGTCTTTTTTACTGTTATGAACTGTTCGTAAATGCGACTATGTTTATGACCAAGCAATCGTTACACCTTTCTCATGAGACTCCCTCGCAAGCTCAATAATTCTCAGTCCATCCCGTGATTGCGTAGGCTTCACGACCAACTCCGCCTTACCATTGATAGCATCTGCGATATTCTCATACAGCCCTACCCACCGACTGGGAAGAGTTGGGTATTTTCCGATATACTTCTTAGTAACTTCGTCGAACTTCTGTACCTTACCATCAAACTCTTCATATGTAGTCAGAGTACCTCGCATCTTCTCAGACTCTACACCAAAGCCTTCGTCGAGTGGCTTGAGCCCTGCAGCGATATGATCTTCTGTGATGCAGGTGCTGTTTTGTTGGAACTATAGATTGAAGCGTCAATATTCGGTCATTGCCGAACCAGATTGGTAATCTGTAGTAGGCAACTCACCTTGACAAAAGAACCCTTCGTACCCCGAACAAGCTGCTTTAGCTGCTGCGCCATAGGAGTAACTACAGACGTCTTAACAGTAACGAGAAGATCCTTCTGCGCACCATCGTACTGCAGAATAATCGTGAACGAATCTTCTACTTCGCTCTCGGCGTCGCGTTGAACACGGAAGAAGCCCGTGACGGACTTGGGCCGGCCAAAGAGGACCAGAGCTTGGTCCAGACTGTGTGTTCCTAGTAAAGCATCAGTCACTATATCCATGATATCCTGGCAATAATCTCATACCAAGCCCGTAAGACATTCCGGAGCCGGGAGTGAACTTGGCTCCCATCCCAGACATCCATGATGGTGATTCAAAGTCGTAGTGCAGTTCCACTTCTTTTATATCGCCAAGTGCACCCTTCTCAACGAGGTGGCTCAGTGTCCTGAAATCGGCATCCTGCCACAAAATCAGTATCGATGTTCATGCTCTGGATGATGTCTTCAGTTGTCTTACCCATCGTCGATTCTGGAAACATGTAAGGATAAGATCCTTCTCCTCGGACAATTTGATGACCTTGTCGGCTTCCTCGGATGTCACAGCAAATGGTTTATCCACAATTACTAGACATATTAGCGACATTCAAAACCTCAGCAGTGCTTGATGTACCATGCTTTCCCGCTCGGAGTGCCTTTTCAGCGAACTGAGCATGTGTGTCGTGGTGTGTAACGACAGCAACAAACTGGATTTCATCGTCGGCAAAGAACTTATCGACCTCGCGATAGTGCTTGACGTGAGGGAAATCGACAGTGCAGTGGGAGCCTTTTGGCGCAGAGGATGGGTCTGAAGGGGCTTCGGCTCGTTGTAGGATAGCTACGAGCTCATATTCTGGGACAGCAGTGATGAATGGAAGGTGGAAGGTCTTGGCGGAATTGCCATAGCCTACGATGCCGACTTTGATGATCATGGTTATTCTCTGGCGTACTTTGATCAATGAGTTGATTCCAAGCAGTGACTCTTGCTTCTGAAAGGATTTTCAACATCTATATTATAGTGATCAACTTCAAATTACAAATCATCGTCTTATTTTACCGTGCCTAGCGTATCTACTCATTCATCCGGATACATCGTCATCTGTCAAGCGTTCCCCGCATCACTTTATCCCGATAGTGCGAGGGTATCATGACACAACCCCGCTCTTCGGAGAGTCTCGGCAAACCCCAATGAACGACATGTAACATTGAGGTACATTCTCATGGTGCAGAAAGTCACGCAGGCCCACCTTTGTAGTTGCAGATATATAAACAGAGACATAAGATATTCTCATTATCGTGTACCAACGAAACTTCTTAAAACAAGCTCATAACCATGACTGGCACAAATGATTCTGTCCCTCATGTCCGATGGGGTATCCTAGGCACAGGATGGATATCTACCATGTTTCTCACAGACCTCCTGGCAACCCGGCCCAACGCTCCAGCAAAGCACACAATCGCAGCGATCGGCTCTTCGTCTCACGAAAAAGGCAAGGCGTTTGTCGAGAAATTGTGGGAGAAAGCTCCCGAGAAGCCTCGGCCTCAAGTTTACGCAAACTACCAAGGAGTCTACGACGACCTAAATGTCGATGTTGTGTATGTGGGGACACCGCACTCGCTGCATAAGAAGAACTGTCTCGATGCTATCGCCGCCGGTAAACATGTGCTGTGTGAAAAGCCCTTCACCATCAACGCGAAGGAAACTCGCGAGATTATAGATGCGGCGAGACAGAAAGGTGTCTTTGTTATGGAAGGTATGTTCTCCCTTTGAAATAGTTAGTGCTGTACTAAGTCTCGTTAGCGGCCTGGGTGCGGTTCTCGCCATTGTTCAAAGCCTTGCATGAGGAGATTATTGTCAAAAGGTCCATCGGCGAAGTCCAGCGTTTCTCTGTCGATTTTGGAAACTACTTCCCTCTCGAAACACTTCCTGATAATCATCGCATGAAGGATCCTTCTCTTGGCGCAGGTGCTCTACTAGACATTGGCTTTTACACTTTGACCTTCGCTTCGATTATCCTCGGTGAATGGAAACTGGGCAAGGAACACCCCAAGCCGAAGAAAGTTCTGTCATCTCTAGACATCGTCAACGGCATCGACGAGGCCAATGTGGTTGTTCTCGAATATCCCTCCGTCACGGGAGCAACGAAGACAGGAGTATGCACATCAAGTTTCCGTTACCGAGGCCCCAACGACTTCGGACGCATCGAGGGTTCCAACGGCAGCATTACTCTGTTTGGTCCCGCGGTCAGTGTACCTGATGGGTTCCGCGTCACTGAGGGACCACGACCGAGCCCTCCTGAGGCCGATACCAGACAAGAGCGTGTTTTCACCGTTGAGAGGCCAAAGGGGACTTTGGGCTTTTACTGGGAGGCTGATGCTGTGGCAGACGACATTGCCAAGGGTCAGACCGAGAATGAGATTATTCCTCTGGATGAGACGCTCCGGATGATGGAGTTGATGGACGAGATTAGAGCTGCGGCTGGTTTCAAGTACCCGCAAGATGAGAGTTAGATCTAAGAGTTGAAACTGGAATGGTACTCTGCCTGGTCCTATTTCAACAGAAGGTATCTCGCAGAAAGCTAAGATCAGAATCAGCTAACAGTATGGCAAGTAACTTTACACAAACAGCTCCCACATCATACTGAAGCAAAAGCTAATGAAAAGGATGAACGAATAATATTAAACAATGTATCTAGTCATGCATGATTTCATAAAATCACCCCTGGTGATCAAACCGCCAACGCCTGCTATTCTCTTTAACAAACCATCTCGTAACAAAAGCACCCTCCTCAGCCCACTCCGCCATTTCGCGGCCGTATTTTTCCTCCACACTATGTATAAAAGATTCAAAATCCAAAGCCTGCACAGAATCGTGCTCGTGCGGATCGACGCTTAGATCCGTTAATCTCCAATCCACATTCTCGATCACGGGCACCACGAGATGACGGTCGGGATACCGCGCGTCGCGAACTGTGAGCATGGCTCGACCGGGGTTCGTAACGGTGAACTGCCACTGTCCCTGCCCGGAGGCCTTGTTGGCGGTGTTTAAAGGCCGCAGGAGGGATTGGCCTTCGTAGTTGCGGATCAGGTCTGAAGCTGCCTTGCGGCTTGTTTCGCTGAGAGAGCCTGTTTCCAGGAGGATGTCGAGAATGGTGGGGAGGACCTGTGTCGAGTGGACGGCGTCGTCCACGTTAAAGGGTGGGAGTTGGGGGTGTGAGAGAATCAAGGGGACGTGATCAACGCCGATATTAGGGTTGTAGTATGGCGAAGCGTAGTCGTTTTCGGGTAAAGAGGTGCCGTGGTCGCCCTGCAGAATCACCAACGTTTCGTTGGCGATACCCTGCTTGTCCAGAACGTCGAGAATCTTTCGGATCCATTTGTCGTCGTATCCGATGGTGTTAATGTAGCGAGACATCATATCGAGACCCTTCGCCAAAGGCGTATACTCCTCTGTCTTGGGCATGTGGAACCGATGGTGGCTGGTACTTGTAAGATGGGTGAGAAAGACACGGCTCTTTTCCTTCGCAGCAGTGTCAAAGACGTCGTTGATATAATCCTCCAAAGGATCCTCCTGGAAAGCGAACTCGTTGATGTCGGGTAAAGTGACGGCTCCGTGTCTAGCGGCTGGGCTACGAAGATACTCGCGACCGATTGTATGTTTTCTCGGATAGCCCATGGCCGCCATCAAGTTGTGCTGATTATCGTAATCGGTTGTTGCTGCTTGGTAAAAATACGAGTTCCACTTGTCTTCCTGGGTTTCTGTGTTTTCCGCTTTGTTCATGGCCTCGAAGATGTGCGGTAGACAAGGCTGATAAATGTGGTGGCTGTGCTCGAGGTTGAAGTCGCCGACTAGAGGGGCCACGCCACAAACTGTGCCGGTCATGCTCTTCAGAGTATATGTTCCGGCTGTGTGTGCGTTGGTAAAGTGAATTCCACCTCGTTTCGTCTGGTTTGCGTGCTCGAATCCGTCCTCATAATCGCCAGTGATAAAGTTCGCTGTTGGTGTTAAGCTGGCTAGCTTATCTTGAACCCCCTGTGGTAGTTTCTTGTCGGGAAAGGTGTCGGCAAATCGGTTCCAAATCAGGCCGTCCTTCTTAATGGGGAAAACATCATTCCTGGTGCTCTCCAAAAACAACATGACAACGTGTCGAATCTTGATGTCCTGCAATTTCCCTCGCAGAGACTCTCGCAGAGGCTCATCCAAGTTCGAAATCTTCATGGGATCAGATGCAGAGCTATAATGAGGCTCATTGGCGTACCAATCCTCAAAGCCCTGCACAGGAGTCGTGTCCTTAGGAAGCCAGCTCAGAGGCTCGGGTTGAACAAGAGCAGTGCGCTCATCCCAGCTGCGCTGGATACCGTTTCCGAAGACCGAGGGAAGATCGTCCAGGAATGGTGATGTTGAGGCAAAGTCGACAAACGGCAAAAGTCCACTGGTCCAGGAGAGGAAGATGAGAGACGGGTCTTTGGGTCTCAAAAATGTCAAGGTAAAAAGAGCCGTCAAAAGGATGCTGACAACGGTGTAAGGCAACACGCGCAGGACACGGCCGCACCTGGATTTCCATGTCGAAGCACCGCCTGCGGTGAGGCCTCGTGATGACCGTCGTGGCGATGCAGTAGGCGATCTTGATTTCTCCTTGTACTCGTCATCCGAGTTTTCTTCGTGACTTGATCCGGCGTCACTGTTGTCGCTCCATTGTGGTAGATCGTATTTCGTGTTTCCTTGAGAAAGTTTGTGGTAGCTGTTTCTGCGGCTCGTGCAACAGCAAAGCTTGCGCCAAACAAACGCGATGGGCCAGTTGACGATATCAGCTCCCCAGCCAAACAATCCATAGCATGCAGTCTGAAGCACCCCGCTAAGGCAAAGACAGAGGCACAGCACGCCCAGGAAGGCTGTGAATCCTGAGAATAAAACTGCTCTGGCCGACGGGTCGGAGATAAACCCAATGTTCCGCCAGTGAATTTCAGAGCCTGCGACTAGGTAAAAAGACACCGACACGATGCCAAGTGAGACATTATACGTTATTAAGTAAGTCGAGATAATGTAGATGAGATTGCGAAGCTTGCCGGGAAAACTGGGCACCCAGTGGCTGAGCAGAAGTCTGATAAGGAGCAGGAGAAGGATATCCTGTGTGAAGAATGAAAAGAAGAAGAGGATCATGCGCTTGGGAGCCACCGAGGATCTGTGGTTGTGAAGATGCACTCCCTTGGCAGCGCAGACGGCTAATGTGACGAGAGCAAAAGCGAATTTCCGGTTGGCGAGTCGTGAGCAGATGAGAGAACTCATCTTTTTGAAGGAAACCATCTTGGACAGGGAAATATGTGGTTCGTGGTTAGAGTCGTGGGAAGCAACCGCCTGCGTTGGGAAAAAGGAGGGTGGTAATGCAGGTGATACTACGCGACGGGGCGTTGATCGGCCCTAACAATGTCTCCCTGTTACACTCAGATCTGTCTATCGATTGCCCATGGTTGTATTTCTTTTTTTCAAGCTGAGGAAAACTGGTTACACGGGAAACAGAAAACAGAAAACAGGAAGCAAAAGAGAGAGCTAGAAGGATGGTGGCCCTGGGCACGCGATAAATAACGCTGACTTTAAACCCGCGCCGCAAATATTATTCCCTCCCCCCTCCTCCCCTCTCAAGGGTCCTAACGGGGGACGGGCTAACGGCTACGGGACATTATCCTCGACGATCTAGACCTGGGTTCGCATGGTCAGGAGGATTGGATCCGTTCTAGCGCACGCTGGAAAGCGAGCGAGCCTATGAAGTGCAACCCTAGGAAAGCCCCAACATGTTTCGAGAAGGGGGGGGGCGCGGAAGGATCATCGTAGGATCCGCGTTGGGAAGGGGCTGTTGTTGTTGGTAGCGGCTGGAGGTTAGTTGACGACCGGGGTAAAGAAAGTGACTGAGAGGGAAAAGAGAGAGAGGGCTTGTTGGTCAGCTCGTAAAGGCGTAAAGCCGTAAGGAGCAGAGATGTTGACTGGCTGCGCCTCTCTTGGTGTTGGTCAAAAGATCCGTTTTCGTTTACCGTATATCGACCGACCAACCCTGTCATTTGTGGAGGCGCAATCTCGAGCTGGTTGCCTCGTTACGGCTTAGCCTATCACTGGCCCAGTTCTTCTGCAGGTCGCTCTCGTCAGGGCTAACGGCGCTCTCCTAACAGGGGGGGCGGCCCCTCGCCGTCACTGAAGCCAATATTGGAGAGTTCTAGACTTGTGGGTGGTTTTTCTTCTTGCGGAGAGGCAAGCCCCTGAGTTGGAAAGTAGTGGAGCCCTTTAACCGGGCCTGTTAACTTCTCTCGGTCTAGGATCTGGGAGTGACAGGCGTATCTGACTCGCCACTTGAGCAGGTTAAGCTTTCCCACCATGGTCCCTTGAAAGCTTAACATTTTTCTGACAGTTACACCCAATCCAAGACGATAAAATATCTGCCGTATTCCGGGCCCTCAGCGCAGTCAATGTCGCGCGTTTGTTTACGAGATGACGCCCTCGTTTAATTCGGCATAAACGGCACAGATTATGTCACGCCGTGGCACAGAGTGAATAAGCTCTTGGATTGGGACATAGTGTCGCAGGCACTGTATTGGTTCTAGTAAATTATGGATCAATGCTTTGGATGGGCCCTGGGAAATATCGCCTGAAGCGCTTATCCTCTCTGCCCCTGTCGATGAATGTCACTTGTCGTGCAAGCTTCCTTGTTTGCGAAAATTGCGGCAATAAGGATGCAACACCATCTAGATCTATCCGCCTCGACTTTACATTTGAGTGCTTCCCAGTGTCTTGGATTTCTGTCGTTGACTATTCCAATGCATTTGTCGCGTAGTGGTTGAGGGTTTTATGTCTCACATCTTGCTGCAGATGTCTGCTAGATCCCTGGAGATTGTGCCTCAAAAACGAGGCTGTAGAACAACCTACCCTGGAAACACCCGCGCAGATTGAGATGATGTCAGATAACCTAAAGGGGCAGGAACTAAACTGTTGACATCGTCGCTTGCTGTTGGTGGATTGAATTTGTTGTTGAGCAACTAAATGGATGCAGTCTTTTTGCTGGAATTTGTCGCCCCCAAATCAGCCGTGGGGAAAATAATGCGAAGTGTGGATTGATCAAACGCACTATTGGTCAGGTGCATTATTAGCCTAACCTGGAGAAATCCTTAGTCCAGCCAGATAAGACTAACGTTCTTATTGCGAGCATGACTCTAGTCTACGTCGGTTGGTAATGGCATAAAGATGAGCTGCAGAAGAGGCATTATGTCGTGCAAAAGACAGATGCCTCTTGCACTTCGGCTAGGGCACCTTACTATCATACATCAACACCCACAACTTTCCGATGCCGCCACTTAGTTGCTATCTTTGTTATCAAGAGGCGTGTACGTGGAGTCAAAGATGTTGGTGTTCTTCAGTTCTGGCTATGGTATGTTTTCAGCTGTAGCCTGTACATATGACGCGTTTCATGGTGGCAGTCATGGCAATTGATGCGTCTCCGTTCGACTAGGACAGACCCATGATGTCAAACAGTCACTGTCGATTTCTTCGAACCCACAAACCATCCCTTGCTTGGCTTTCTTCCGATGCTGTTAAGTGTCCCAGAGATCCTGACGCAGCATCAATCAGGCCAAAGATGGACAATGTAGAAATTACTGCTGATCCAGCATCTCATAAATAGCCTTTACTTCCGGAATCTTAGACTCAAGTTCCTGTCTCGTCTCCTCCCAGACGCGTTGCTGGGCTGCACGACCGCTCTTCCTCTCCATGAAAGGCGGATACCTATCACTGAGTCAGTATCACAAAGTCTCCTCGGCCATGAAAGCACTTACGAAGCAGTGTCAAAATCTTGCATAATCTTGCCATGCGCATCCTCCCCGACCGAAACACCATTGACAAGAGCAGTCGCACAAATCTCAGGCTCACGAGCCCCAAAGTTCATAATCAACCGGGGAATAAGCTGGTCCTGATTCGGGTTCGTAAGAGGCGTCCATGCAGAACCAGGATCAGCGCTGTTGATTGTGACCTTTCGCGGAAGCTTCTCCAGAGCTGTAGTGGCAGTCACTCGAGCGGCGAGTTCACGGGCAAAGTACAAAAGAAGGGCCTTTGAGCGACCATACTGATGCGCTTGCTCCATACCGTCTTTGTTGTTGCTGAGCTTCTTCAGGTAAGAGCCGTTCTTAGGCATGGACATGGTGAAGGATGAGGGGTAGATGCCAAAGGTTGTGACGAATGTTAGGACCGGGGGTGAGGGGTTGGAAGGAGAGGACTTGAGCAGTGGGAGGAAGAGGAGTGAGAGGAGTGCGCCAGACAAGAAGTTCACTTGCATAGCTGGAGATGTGTTAGCTTCTTCTTTGTGAGGTAAATGCGATACTCACAAGTCTCCCAGCCTTCGGGTGACTCCTTGCGGTTAAAAGAGAGAATTCCAGCGGTCATCAAGACATGATCAAGATACTTCAGATCCTTCGCCTTTCTTCCAAGCTCTTGACAACCAGTAAATGTCATGAGATCCGCCTGCCAGATCAAGATATTGGGCACCGGCTTGCCCAAGTCACCCAGCTCCTTGGCGATCTGCTGCTTCACCTCCACGCAATCCCTCACATCAACAAGAACAAGCGTCTCAACATCGCGATGAGCAAAGATCTTGGCGGCCCTCGAACCAAATGCTCCATTGGCGCCCGTGATGAGCACAGTTCGTCCCTTGTACGACTTTGTAGTAACAGTAGGCCTCCCGTGGCGCTGCTTGTAAAGACTCTGCCAAGGGAAGTATTCCCTCAGGAACAGAGGGACACCATAAGTTAGGACGAAGACGACCAGAGTCGTCACAGCTGCGTAAATACCTAGATTGGCCATTTTCGAAAGAGGGTGTTTGAGTTCGATATTTTGTCTTGCGTTGGACGCGAAGGGGTTAATAAGTGGCCTCAGCAATCGTACGTTGGTGGGGTAGACGAGCCGGAGCGGAGAATCGTTCCGCCCATTTCACCGACTTCATGCGCTGTTGAGGGGACCTGAGACATCTTGCTAGGATGAGAGAGACTGGGAGATTGATTGATAAGATTATCAGCAGTTTACAATAAATTGTTGATGGGACAATCTGCTCAGTAACGTGTTCGTATTCGTTCTTTGGGGACAAACAACGGGGCTCGCCTGTTGGACGGGACGGTGGGACGTTTTGCTTGCAACGACGTCATAAGCCTATAACACTTTTGTCTTCACAAAGGTAAACGTATTTTGATAGACAATCTTAATCTTTCAATGTTTGCGGGAACTTAAGCTGCAAATTGCCTACGCCTTGCAATCTCGCGGTTGATTCGCCAGATGTTTGACCTTTAAGCAAGATGATTTAAGGTGATTCATCTTGTACGTACGGATCAATATATTGACTATCGATACAGGAATGGTTAATATTTCCAGATTATACTATTTAGTATGTGACAGAACTCTCACAAAAGGTTTACTAAAGAGAAGAAAGCTCCTATATGCTTCTAATTTCAGTAGAAAACCTGAGTAGAGAACACAAGTGCTCAAATAAACGATAGTTGCCCTCACTATAGTCCACCTTCTAAACGTCATCTGACCTCATGAGAACAAAATATCTATGACCAAACCAGTGACCGAAAACAACGAGGTTGGAGTAACACAAGTTGCTTTTTGTGCGCATGGAAACATATTTGTGGCCGAGTTCGGGCCGATATCGGACTTGGCCCTTTGTGACTGTTGCCTTGAGGATCACCATCAAATAAACCATGAGTGAACGGAAGTAGCTTCGAGTACTTTGCAAAGACAGTCAACTAGGTCGTAAGCACTGCTTAATAGCAGTTTACTGCTTAAATAGAAGTTTACGTACCGCCTACTGTTGTAATAAGCTGTGTTTCTCTCTTGAAAATATGTCTTTTTTCTATTGACCCGGGAGGGTATACAACTCTCTGGTAATCTAATTTATAAGTGATGCAAATTTTTGAACTAGTGTCCGTTAACACCATTTGTACCGTTAGTGCCGTTGAGCGCATGTCCATCTGTGCGAACATCGTGAATCGCCTTTGCAACATACTGCACATTCCTCTTGTTTACTAGAGTAAAATCAGTATCACGAGATAGATAAAATAAAGCGCAGGGTGGCTTACGTCCAGAGATGGAAATACGTCCTGAGTTGAGTAGGTAGATGTGGAAACGCTCTCGAAGGACCTTGACTTCGAAAGGAGACAAGCCAGTGTATGAGAACATGCCGATCTTCAAATATGTTAGTTCTGGGACCTTTCTATGAAAAGCACCTCTTGAAACTTACCTGATCGACGATGTGGTTCCATGTACCAGGGGTTTCTAATCGAACCAACTCTTCGTAGAGAGCCTGTCGCATGCTCTTGATACGACTACTCATGACTTGTAGATCCGCCATCCAAGCCGCCGTCAACTCCTCGCTATCCAACACAGTTTTGACGATAGTAGAGCCATACTTGGGCGCCATGGAGATCTCTGATCGCAGCAGGTACGACAGTGTCGAGTAAGTGCTATCTCTCACTTCCTTGGAAGGTTCCGCAAGAACGAGATGCACAGCTCCCGTTCTGTGTCCATACAGACCGAAGTTCTTGGAGAAGGACTGCGCGACGATCATATCGGGTCGGGGCTGCTGTTGGTAGAAGTAGCGAATCGCCCAGGCATCTTCTGCCGGGTCTCCAGAGGCGAACCCTTGGTAGGCGGCGTCGAAGAAGGGGAATAGCTGCTTGCGCTGGCAGAGCTCTGCGATAGCCTTCCATTGTTCCTTGGTTGGGTCCAGACCGGTAGGGTTATGTGCGCATGCGTGGAGCAGGACGGCGTCGCGGGGTTGAGCCTGTTCCTCAAGGGTCTTGATCATACCCTCGAAATCCAACGAGCAGTCTGACTTCTTGTAGTAAGGGTAAAGTCTAGGCTTCAGTCCTACAGACTCCCAGATCATATGGTGGTTAGCCCATGTCGGGTCCGATACCCAAATGTTCTGCGGACGGAGGTAGTCGGCGACGAAACGAGCTCCAATATGGTTCGCTCCGGTCCCGGAGACAGTCTGCACCGAAGCAATACTCAAATCATCCTGCTGCGCAAAAACAAGATCCCGCGCAACCTTGAGAAACTGCTGATCGCCCTCAATGGGAAGATAATCATGCCTCGTCAGACTGGCCTCCTCGAAAAGATCCTTCTCAACGCGCGTAACGACATCCAGCGGCCACGACTTGCCCTCATCAGTGCAGTAGACGCCGACGCCGAGGTTGACGCGGTCCGGGCTGGAATCAGCTCTGTAGGCGGCGAGGAGATCGAAGATCTCGTCTGTTGGTTGCCGGGGCACGGAGGAGAAGCATGAGGAGGACATGGTGGAGTTGCAGAGTTGGAGTCACGATGTGGCGAGGCGGTGGAAACTTGAAGGGAGAGGCGATCGGTGTGCGGTGGTCGCGTGGTTCCGGGAAGTGGGTATTTATTTTAGTTTTTAGGCCTTTCAGGGTAGGGCTAGTGGTTGTTGAGTCGTTTGTGTTCAGCCACTTTCGATTCTAAGGTATTGTGTTTGTCGACATAATGTTGGTTAGCTTGTCGGCGCGCATTCATTCCGTCGTAGTTAAACTTAGTCTAACAGCACAAAGGAATCAGCTCCAATGTAATTCGCGAAGTGAGAGACGAATACCTATGCTGCGGAGCTATTTAGCCTCTGACCACATCTCAAAGCAAATGTGACTGCTGAGAGTACGTCACTTTGTTCTTCTGACCACTGAGGTTTATGACACTTCCACTCTTAGAAATATTTGAAGTAATACTCAGATTATAAAGAGCCTTTCCAGTGATGAGATTGGCTATGAAAAAGGATAATACTCTGTGTTTTAGGGTAGCCTATTTGGGACTAAAGGATTCCTTGTAGAATAATTAAATGCTAAATATACTCCGTAAAGGACTTGAATTCTCTCACTGTATAAGTTTGAGTGAGTATATTACGGCGAGGCTATATTATCGGGTTCCTTCGACGGTTCAACAACTTCTTTTACAACACCCATCAAGCGACTGGGTTCAGACGGGTGAAAAAGGGCTTGGCAGTTAATCAGCGGGATAATATATAGTCCGATGAGCCTTGAACCAATCAGACATTTGCCACACGGAGATGTCCGAGGTACATCGGAGTAGGGGCAGGGGCATGACCCCAGATTCAATCATGCAGGTACACGTATACATTGCTCCAGATAGAGTACGTCTGCTTTTCGGTTAACAAGTCATTTAGAAGATAAAAACAATAGCGGCAGAAAGCAAAGCCCTTGATATTTTTAAATCTTCACGTAATAGCTCGATATAGAGTCAACATCATCCAATCGAGTTCAATCTGTTCTTTCATCATCAACCTACACAGCCTCGGCTCTTGAGTCATGGATCATGTTTCTCTGCCGTTTCACTCCAACGCTAACAATAGACCAAGGTCGGTCCGAGACTTTTGCCCTTTGATCAAAGCGCAATTCACCGCCTGAGGCACCAATACCAATTTTCAATCCTTTCTCCCTTTCCCATCCCAAAGCAGCCGAGACAACATCTAACCCAAATCCAACGTCATTCCTTTCTTGTCCCAAATGTGCAATCCGCGCCATCAATTGTAATATTTTTTCCTATCATATTTAATGTCCTGACCAGATGCACTCATTACCCAATATTGTCCTTGCTCTGTCATTAATCTTTGCGCGCTCTGCTCTGGGGGCGCATGTTCAATTCAGGAGTTGTGCTGCTACGTCACCGTCGAGTTACCATTTCGAGACAACGAGTCTAGGGGCGTTTCTCAATAGGAGGCACACCGAGACAGATCTGAGACTTGGCATAAGTGCTGAGTTTCCGACATTGGCGGCCTGTCGGAGATCGTTCCTGGAGAATGCTTCTGTTGAGTTGAGCCTGGCGGCGCTGGGGGGAACGAGTCGCTATAATGGCGAAATCCAGAATGCGACGTGCCGGACTATCGAGTTCAAGCAAATCAACAAAAAGATGTATACACAATCCTTGAACGTCCTCTTTAATATCGACAACCCTTCACCGCTGGCGGCTTACGACATGGAGATCAACATTGACGCCCCTGATCATTTTTCTGTTGCGTGTATGCATGGCTTCCTGACTCCCGATATTGGAACCACATATCAGCAAATTTCCTTTTGGGGACCAGTCATTACTTTCGCGCTGGTACTTTTTGTCGCTGGATGGCGTGAGTGGTATGATATCGTGCATCAGTTGAGAGCCGATGAAGAGATCGGCCAGGAGAGAAGAAGAAACAGGTCTCATCTAACGCGAATAGCCGATTGTCTCGCATACATCCAATTCATCTTCTTCGCCAGCGCACTAAGTCTCAACCAACCTGGATTCTTGCAACCAGTTGTGAGCTCTCTCAGCTGGTCAACCCTCATGTCACGACGAGGCATAATTTGGAGGAAGTCTCTGTATTATGGCATTCATGATGGAATTCATGAAATCAATGGTACTTTTGGCGGAACGTCAGGTCTTGAGCATATGACGCAGGTGATGGGTGCTCCGGTGACAGTCGAAACCTGGACCAACATCGCCAGTCTGGCATTGGCTATCCTCGCTATTCTCTTCACGGTGCTCCAAGTTGGACTTCATCTAAGATGGACGCGAGATTGGTTCAAGCAGTCGGGAAGCTGGATGCTTGAGAGCACCACCAAACAACGGCATAAGGCGACAATTTGGGTCGCTCTACGGGTCTTCCTTAGCTACCTACTACTCCCTCTAACAGCTTGGACAACATATCAACTTGACAGCGCCGGTGCACGATCAGTATACTACACGCTCTTAGTAGTTGCGGTTGTTGCCCTGCTTATTATAGCTAGCTGGTGGGGAATATTGTCACGGAGTCCTCAAAACATGGGATATCTTCTCATCGATGACCTGCACAAGCAGGACTCCGAGGACGAGCCTTCTCGAACTCAAGATTACTACACTCTTGTCACATTCATTCTTATTTTCGCCCGCGGAGTGATAATCGGAGGATTGCAAAATTTCGGAACACCGCAGTTGTTTTCTCTGATGGCATGCGAAGTGATTCAATTATGCTTCCTGGCGTATGCCAGATCAGCGCCTGGGCTTCTTACTAAACCCGTCTGTATTTCAGGTGCACGACTATGTGCTCTTTTCCTCTGCATGGGTATGATCCCGTCCTTGTGGAGCCATACCGCAGCGAGTGCACTTGGATACATCTTTCTAGTTTTCAACGCCTTGTTCCTGATAGGCATGTTCTTTGTTCCTTCCGTTCGCGAGTTTTGGCGACTTGCTGTAACTTGCTTTCACGAATGGAAAACTACCCCAGAACGACCATTGCGAGAGTCCTCACAGGATCAGCCTCAGGTATGGGCACATCACCCGTATCAACAAGGATAAATACTAATATCTTAACAGGTTTTTGGACTTCGTCAACTTGCTAGACGTCCCACGACAAGGACAAACCTTTCCGGACGAAGCATTCTCAACCACGATAGAATGAGTAGTCTGTCGAGTTCAGCAAACTCAGCCAACTCATCCAGCGACTCATCAAATCAATCCTCTCGTGACTCAGGGCCTGTATCTCCCGAACTCTTACGCACATACTTTCGCTCGCCGAGACCCGAAAGATCAGTGTCAAGTCTTGCGGGAAGCAATCGACAGTTCTCCTCTTTCGAAACAACAAGACCGGAGAGATGTGTATCAAGCCTTTCAGAAAGAAGCTCTAAGTTCCCATCATTCGAACGGGCAAGACCTCCACCCACTGTGTACGAGAATCCCAACGAGAGAAGGCCCGAGGGCTCAAGCCAAAGCGATAGTAGTGGCGATATCGGACAAGCACCGACGTCACCTTGGGAGATAGTATTGCCGACAAATCCAAACGTGGATTACTCGGTCAGAGAAACCGATCTTTATTATGTTAAACCACGGAGGGTATCGTTCGGCAATTCTGGTAACGATTCCGGGAGTTCTGGGAGCCAGTCTACAGGCTGGGTTGGGAAACTAAAATTTTGGTCATGATTTATTGTAATACCCTTTCCATTTGTATCTGGGCATTGGGAGCGGGGTTTGAATTTTACTAGAAATAGATGTTATCACTAATGAGCTGATCAATGAATATCCTCCCTTTAGAAACTATACGATTGTCTTCACAACGATAATGAGGTAGTATTTGTGTTGAGGACATAAGCTTGAGCCTTGGATGAGATTGATCATCAGACATGCACTATGATCCCTCCACTCGCCACCTCGGACCAGATTGCTGTGCAAAGAGGCCCTGGCCCATCATGTCGGCGTCTAGGTGCAAGCCAAAACCACTGACCTACTTAACCTCCAATCTCAACGCATCATACTGGACATACAAGGTATCGGGCAACAAAGCCGTCTCAACACTAGAAGCATTAAATGGCAAACTCAGCACGAACTCATTCTTGCCCTGCTGCAGCTTCGAAGCAGGAAACGTAAACTTATGCTCAATATTCTGGCACGCAACCGCGCTTCGAACAGCACACGAACCACTCCGCCAGTAGGGTATCACCCATGTATCCTCATAGCCTCCATTGACGTTGACAGTCCAGGGCAAGTTACTGTTGAAGCGATCTTTGACCGGTGTCCACTTTGCGTTGCCGTTGCCGGTTCGTACACCAGCTAGTTGAACTGTAAAAGTGGCTGTTTTGACGCCCTTGAGCTGGTTCTTGGACAGGTCAAATGTGACGGTCCAGTTGTTGACATTGTCGTAGTAATTCTCAGATCGTAGATGGTTTCCCTTGGCAGCGAAGAATGACCAGTGCACGTAGTTAAGATCCTCGGCTTCACTATCCTTTCCAACGTGGAAGTTGATGCCCTTGGGGAAATCTTCCTCGAAGTCATATTTTCCCCAATAAATTCGATACTGCTCTGGCTGGAGAGGTTTCGAGGTATCAGGTGCGTATCCATGGAGGTACTCGCCAGAGGACTTATCCGGTGTACCGATACGCCAGAGCTCCTTGCCAGCGGTTTCTTCTCTCCAGGTGAAAGTACCCTTATTGTGCGACTTTGAGACCCGAATGTCGTCTTTGATCAACCAGCCAAAAACTCCGTCGGCGTAGATGGTTACTCTATAGGTTCCATCAACGACCTGGGGAATACTGAAACTTCCAGACTCATCGATCTCGGCCCAGTACTGAAGCGACTTCATATTGAAGACGTTGAGCTGGAAGTCTTGCTTGTTCTCGGAGAGTACAATAATCGGCTTCTTGGCGTTCTTTGGAAGATTGACCTTGCCGCTGTAGGAACTTCGCTTTGACGAAGGGGCAAAATTGGGAACGTGAAGGGAAATGCTGTCGTAGAACTTGACATTCCATTGGGGATCAGCGTATTTGGCTGCATCTGCTCTCAGCTCAGCGAGTGTGGTGTCTTTGTCGCCCTTGTTGAAGTAGTAGAACTGGGGACCCCACGTCCTGTCGAAACCGTGGGTGATGTTGGGCATGGGGGCGCCGTGGTGACCCGATACCATGTAGTTGTAGACGATCCCATCGACAACTAGATCCGAATGCAAAGGTCCGCCATAGTATGTCTCGCGGGTATTGTGAACCAACCAAGCTCCAAAAGTGCTCCCGTCATCGCTAGTAGACCCATCACTAAACTCCCCATGGACGTCGTGGTTGCGCCAGCTCTCCGAAAGACTGTATTTGGTCCAGTAGTCGGAATACTGTTTGACGTATGGGTCATCGGTCTTGTTCCCGACGTACCAAGTTGCATCTTGGACTGTGAGAGCACCTGAAGCATCCGGCAGAGGACCGTAATTTCCCTCATTTGTTGAGAAGTGTGTCCATAGTTTGGTGTTTGGTCTGAACAACGTGCGCAACTCGCCGAGATCTCGCAGAAAGGGCGTAGATGCGTTGAAATAAGTAAGGCGAGTGAAAGCATGCAGTCCCGTCTCTTCACCGCGGAGGAAGAAGTATTGCGAGAGAGTCTGGTTGGTAGGCTTGTATGTATCGGTCATGATGATTCCTCCATATTTGGTTCCAGTTGAGTCCGTGCCTTTGACAAGTTGGAGCTTGGCGGTGCTGCCTGGTGTCCAGAAGCCACTTGGGATACACGAACAGTCCACATAAGGGCCTTTCCCAGTGCTTCCGCTTACTGGACCAAGGAGGTCTTGACCGTCAAGTGTGACATCGATGATGTGTCCGCTGGATTTGGCTAGAACAACCGCAAATCGCTTGTTGGAGAGGGATATGTGGGTCGAGTTCTCCAAGGTGTTCAAGTCAGCCAAAGCATGACCTATCAGCCCGGCTGCCAAAGCCAACGTCTTGAAAGTAAAACCCAACATAATGTCCGCAACTATGTTCGCAATAACGAAGGGGCCGAAATGGACCACTAGTGGACCAAGTTCCGGGTCTTTAATGACAACAGAATCCCTCGGTTCAATCAGTCCCGACTGCTTCGGCTTGATTTAGCCCGGGTAAAACTGCTCATGGTATGTATGGATGGGATAATTTATCCGTATGGCCTGCATTACTGAGCCGCAAATGCGACGCGGGGAAGACAGGGATTTGGATATGCATACGCATTGGGGGCAAAAGATCTGCGTTCAAAAGTCCCGTGGGTGCATCAAGGGACGAGCGACAATTGATGCAAGAGTCATATGGTTGTGCCTTGAAGTGACATGCACATCATAGCCGTGTTCCGGGGACGAGAATGAGTATTCAGAGAAAGGGAATGGTCAAAATTATTCTGAATTTCAAGATACCCGGTTTTCAGTTCATAAAACCGTCAATAAAACCCTGGTATTTGAGAGATGAAGATTTTACATGACTAGGATCTTAAACGAGAACGATCTATCTTATTATTAATACACTTATTAGTCAACATTCGACGGCCACGATTATTTTTCAGAATATCACTTTTTCCCCACGGAGTCATAGCTTTTCTTTAAAACATGATATATAGAAGTTCGACTATGGCTCCGCTCATCCAGGTCGAGTGCGACTAAGATGAAGATTGAGATCTGACAAGTCGCGGGCTCTACTGCAAACCATCCATCCATGTCAGGCTTGATGTCCATGCTTTCAAACAGCGCAAGAATAAATTTCTCTCCAGCTGTGTCATTTTCATAGGGATTATAGGTTAGCAAAGACGGCAAATTGGTAATCTTAGAACGACGGTTATTGCACTTTACAAACTGAACTCGAATATAAAGACTCTAAGCCATATCATGATTTAGCTGCCATTATTTAGTTATGACATTCAAAGGGGTAGCTCTAATCTCCAGATTGGTTTGACAACAAATCTCTTGGGATTAGTTAGAACATAGCTATCATTCTAGACACTGCTTTTTATAGTGTATACACATTTGAGCGATGCGCTTCCTCTAAATACTTGTATAATGAATTCAGGACATTACAATATTAGAAACCATACCGTTACTTACTCCGTCAGCATACGAACATCTTGCTTGATTTTGCGCCCCGGTCTCTCACTGCAGTCGTAGCTTTGTACAGCATCATTCATTTGCCACAGGAGGAACAGAAGGAGATGATGAAGCGGATTGGCAGTTGGTTAGTACCCGGGGGTGCATTCCTGTCGACATTCGTTGTTAATGAAGCGTCTGTTCTTGTTGAGGAGAAGTGGATGGATGAGAACGGGTGGATGTTCTGGAGTGGTCTTGGGCGGGATGAAGTGATCAAGACATTGACTCATGAGGCTGGGTTGAGTGTTGAACACGCAGTGGTGGAAGGAGATGCGGAAGGAAGTGTTCTATGGATTATTGCTAAGAAGCCAGAAGTGTGAGATGCCTATGGACAAGGTCACATAGTCCAAAGGTTGCCAATATATAGACATGTGTCCTAGACCGCCTTAAACAAGAAGAGGTATCAATCTCTGTAAGACTTCTGACAAATACATACGACCATACCTATCAGAGAACTCGGGATCCCGTCCGCTCTCCCATAGATAAGCTGGTAAGGGGCGGATTAGTAGTTGGGTCGGTGACGACCAGCGAATCCCCGCTGTTGTATGTTTTTTTTTCGATCGTATCTTATTTAACAATAAGAACAGATTTTGAAGCTTGTTCCTTTCTCTTCTTGCTGATAATTCGAAGTCGAGGCCACCTGAACTTGAGGAGCTTATAGAAACAGGGAGATCCCGTGCTCGGTGTCAGCCCCCGCTCTTTCATTCTGCACCTCCACGTCATCTCATCGAAGGTCTTACGCCTCAAGCTGACGGTCCTCCTCTCGAGCTAACGATCGAGCACTTGGAGTTCCCATCTCACAATAGCCTTTATGCTAGGTCTACTTTGGTGCGATCGTTAGACGTCAATTTCGTAGTTCTTACGGCCCTGTTGTTAGCATCTGCATCTCAGTATTCTACGAAGATGGTTTCCATTTCCGCACAACAGAGTACAGATGTCTGCGAAATCTGCGAAGCCTTCGTGAACTTTGACCCCCGAAGTAGCATATCCCGGCGAAGACTAAAGATCAGCTATCGCAATGCTGCACTTTTGGAGAAATATGAATGGGCATATTTTCATCAGCCTAATCTTGTCGTGCTCAAAGACTCAGCGGATGCTGGCTGTCAAGTCTGTCAGCTAATGCTGGATTGCCTTGAGATTTCTGATCAGATCGATGTCATTTTCGATGAAGAACGGAAGCTGGCGCTTCGTATGTCCAAAACCTTGTTCGATGTCCGAAGCAGGGTGGACGACCCGGAGACTGAAGGGTTTGTAGGGGAAGTTTTCAAGCAGATCATGTATGAGGCCATGCAAAAGAGCGAGGTGTTCAAGTGGCAAGGTATCGAAAGATTACCGTATGATGAACAGTATCACAGAGGTCGACTGGATGGACCGATAGTATTGTTGTCTGGACATGTTGTTACAGAGGAAGCCTCTCTCTTTTCAGATAACTCAAGTGATGACGGGGAGTTTGTCAGTCCATCCGTCGCCAGGAATCTTGAGATGAACGACACCAAGGTCTATCAGATTCAGGTTTGTGTACCATGCTCAAGCTTTACTGAATTTGACCAAAATAGAGGATTATGGGGCACACTCGAGGGCCATGTTAGTACTGGTACGTGTCATTTCTCTAGCTGGGGCTAATTGTTTTATGATATCGACTGAGACAATGCAGAGGATGACATCGATCCAGAGCTCGAGCATCGGCCCTCAACAAATGTTTTCTCAGACCCTCACTTGAACCTGATACGTTACTGGAGAGAAGAGTGTCGGGCGAAACATCAAGCCTGCAACAAACGAAGTCTTGAGAAGAAACTTCCAACTCGAGTCATCGAGATTATTCCCACTGGTGGGAAAGTGATAAATGTCCGCGTGGTCGAGACATATGACTTGAAAGGCAACCATGAATATGCGTGTCTCTCATATTGCTGGGGCAGTGCCCACCAAGCAAGTTCAACAAAGACTGCGTCATTCCCAAGAGTGGTTGCAATCACCGACCTACCAAAAACCATTTCCGATGCCATTTGGTTTTGCTATGCTTTAAACATTCGGTATCTCTGGGTAGACTCTCTATGCATCATCCAAGGAGACGCTGCAGATTGGCAACGCGAGTCTGCAAAGATGTGCGACATCTATGGTAGATCCGCGTTAACGATAGCGACCGAGATATGCAATACCTCTACCCAAAGCTTCGTAGACCAGCGAAAAGACAGGAACTACTTCTCGGGTCCGAGAATTATGTTAAAGAATGCCGATCAGCCTCTGAGTCCACGAAAAAGTATATGTTTTCGCGAAAAGGACAACAAACACAAAAATTCTCCATGGGCGGCAGAGGTAGCGTGGAACATTCTTAACTATTTCAACACCGATCAACAAATAAAGGCTTGGAGGACACGAGCTTGGACGTTCCAAGAGTGGATGATCTCACCAAGAGTCCTACATATCGATGAGATGACTCTATGGCACTGCTTCGAAGGCTACGGCAACGAGATGGGGCAGAGAACAATGGCCCCCGCTATCCTGCACAGAAACCTCCAGGCATATACCAATGAGATCCTGTGGAAAGATATAGTCAGGAACTATACCGCAAGAAAGCTTACCAACGATAGTGATAGACTGCCAGCACTGGATGGCATAGTCCAGCTATATCAAGAAAGAATAGGGCATACTTACCTCGCAGGTCTATGGCTAGAAGAGATGCCCAAGTCTCTTCTGTGGAAAAGGCGAGCACATAATAGTAAACGGAGCTCGGGATTTAACAAAGGACTTATCCCGTCTTGGTCATGGGCCTCAGTTGAGACAATGGTGCACGAGGAGACATTCAACTGGGATTTTGTCCATACATCAGTACGATCATATTTCTACAAATGCGAGCCCCCGGACTCCCTTTCGCACATCAGAGAGGCATGGATCGAGTTGGAGGGCCCATTAATACTCGTCATGTCTTGCCAAAGGGTAGAGCGCAGCGCCCAGGACCTCTGGTGGTTAAGAGCAGATGGTGTCCAACACGGTGGTATCAACGACTTGGTCTCTCTTGATGCTCACGACAAGGAGTTTAAAGATGACGTCGCGGTAGGGAGGATATACCTGCTTGTCATCGGCCGAACTACGGACTCGTCATATCGAACGCTGGCTTTGCGGAAAGTCGGCAGTGCAAGTCGAATCAACCATTTCCAAAGGGTAGGAGCCGGTGAGATATACAGGAAAATTCTTTGCAAGTATGAACAAAAGATCATTCGGATAGTGTAATTGGTATGCTGTAGGTCAAGGGCTTAGTTTGTTTACATGTTGATTGACAGCGTTGTCGCTGATAAAATATCTACCATATCTTGGCTTCATGTCAAAGCAAGCCTTTTAGTACAGTTGTGTGCAAATGCTCCGAAAACGAGCCACCTAGGGACATATGGAGTATATAGAAAATATGGATGTAAAGAATATATAGTAATGAGGAGACTTTAGGTATAACTAAATGATCGTAAAATAAGATTATATAATAGTATTAAAAAGAAAAAGGGTTTAATGTAATTTCCATAACAGTATATAAAATATATAAGTAAGGAAATTATCTGAACTATTAGGCGCTAGCTTTATAGCTTTACCACGACAACAAGATAAACAGCTTCGTATCCCTACTGTAATCGACAAAAGAGTTACCATCACGTTGCCTCAGAAGATGAGGCTATATTTTATATCCCTATGGAAGAAACCCCGGCTCTCAGTTTTGGGAAGTTGTCGTTGATGCCGGCATAAGGGTGAAGACTAAGACGACCTGCAGCTTCCTCGGGAGTCCCTTGAGATTTCCTGAGGAAGACCGGCAATAATCTATGGGTGGTGGATAACATACTGGATTATGATTGATAAAGATTCCTTCAGCGTGTATGTCTCTTCTGACCTATCTAAGACGAACCATACCTCGCGAACCTCACCAAAGTTATACTTCGGGTTGAGTATCTTTCTTTATCTTGACTTCTTTGTATCATAGTATTCAGCATAAGTCTGGCTGTACCCAAGCACCCATCTTCCCCAGTAAGCGACGGTCGTGAGCAAGATCCTACTAGCCACTCGACCAAGGGACTCCCAAGGAAGAGGAACAGCCAGAGGAGTATCGGCAGCGTGAAGAAAAACCATGAGCTGGAAAATACTGGGCTCGCATCCCGCAGTTTTGCAATCATCCAAATACCCAAAGAAATTCCTGAAAAATTGCTGTTCGCTCTCATACGACTCGGGAGTGAGGTGAATGTCAACAACAAGATCTCGAGTGTCGCTGGCGTTCTCAAAACGGTGGTAGTTACCAGCTTTGACTGACGCGGTAGCTTGGCCATCTGGATCGTCGGACAAGACGGCAAACGGGCTTGGATCGATGCCGCGGTAAAAGTTGCCTTTACCAGACTGGATGCGAAAGAACTCGTCTTGGTAGATGTGATAGTGAAATGGCGGTGCAATGATGGAAGTACCGCTTTCCTTGCTTGTTGGCGGGATTCGATGCGTCATGATGTACTGAGAGCCAGGCGCGGAGAAAGTGACTGAGGACCGCCCGCCTTCGTACATGATTGGGTTGTTTTGAGCGTTTTGTGTGCGCGGTGGTCCAGGTGATCTCAGAAAGGAAAGCATTTTTGTCGGTACAGGAGTGGAAGAGTCCAGATTGTTAGAGGTATAGAAATGAAAAAACGCTTTGAAGCCTGTTGGGCGACGAAATGCTTGTATAAAACTAAGTTTATATTGGTCATTGTTGATTGAATAGACTTTTTCGCATAATTATCGGCAACGATAAGTTCCTTCCAAAATTAGTTTGGCCAAGACTTGATGGGGACGATCTTTGCCAAGACAAATAAGTAATACTTCGATGTATCACAGATGTTGGAAACAACTTTTATAGGGAAGAGAGTGTTTTGTTACTGAAATTGAATAGAATATATGGAAACGAAATTGAGATCGCTAACTTTTCTGCTCCTAAACTCGGCTTTCATTGTTGTCACCAGGTATTGCACCATGACACAATTCGAATGCCTCCTTTGCAGTTCCAATTCTCTTGTTCATGTTCATGCACTGCACCTATCAATGTAGAAGTAGTGCCCATCGAGAGACCAACTTCCGGAATGATATCCGCCGCCGTTTTGGTGGTTGAAGCACTGATTGATGATGTTCTCAAAGGCGTCCCAGCACATCTGCTGTGGCATACCGGGACCTTGGTACTCGAAATGGCAGTGATCCTTATGGGAACCGTTTTGGCATTTGCGGTTCCAAGAACCTTGACCAGCCAAAGAACCACAGAAGGTCTCTCGATCTTTATAGTTGTCGCTTCGGTGAGCGCAGGCACCGATGCCACTGCTTCCAGTACCATAGTTGTGGCATTCTGCTGTGCTGGTCATGGAGACATTGAGGGCTACAGCCAGAAGGGAGGTAAAAGTGGTAGTGATTTTCATATTTGCTAATCTGCGACGGAATGTCAACTGGCCTAGCCGTTCCAATAGGGTAACAGGGTTAAAGGTGCCAAATACCTTGATGAGTAAAACCTAGAGCTCTGTGCTATTGACTCAGATGTTTCGTGTGTTTTATCGTTCTCAAGAGGTCACTCACACCAGTATTTATACCTAATACAAGTCCACATGCTCTCGGTCCCAACAAATCATTAGTATAGATCAAGCTCATGATACACAGCGGCTGGTAGATCTCGGCAGCGCGGCACGGTACGGCTTTGCTGACCATTCTTGGCTTCTCCACGAAATGGTGGGTCATCTCGTGCGGCAGCCATACATACACAGCCGGATATGCAGACGATGTCCGTGCAGGTCAGAAAAGCCATCATAATCGAAATATCAGTTACACAGCCTTCAGCTGAACAACTGCGATCTGCACCGCTGGCAGTGCATTTACGAGTCGCCGTTTATGATAATGATTCCCCGCTAATGGCTGGTAAGGTGCTGAGTGTTGAAAGTTGTCTCAGAATCGAGAAACCGACTATCGTCATAGTGGACAAAGCACATCGTCACACTTGCCAAGTGCGCCTGTCTTGCTGGTTTCACTCAGCTTCTTACAGCTTGAGGCTTTGGATCGCAACTATTAAACCAATTGGTCCTATGTTTTATACTCTCCAAAACCATCTCGCTTCTTGAAAAAAACAAAAGACTATAAACATGAAAGGATTTGATCCTAAGGGAATCCAGGACTTACTTCATGTTTTTATTTATCTACATTATGAAGTTGAAGAAAAAATGTATCTCTGAGATCTTATTTCAGCGAGGAAACGAGGATGCGTTGCACGTGACACAGACGCCTTTGGGCTTAGTTTAAGCTCCTCTGAGAGCAGAGTTTGTAATTTATGCGATCTCATAGATATTTTTCATATGACCTCGATAGGCATTAATGACGTATTCAATGTGATGAAACAGCTGCAATGTATTATCTCCCTTAGATGTGGATGATTTAGGTAGATATTTTAGTAGCACTCCCTTCTTCTTTAATAACAAATCTCATGTTTGGAGAAAGTCAGTGCTGATGAAGGAGCCAATGATTTAGCAGGAGAATGGCTCATGAGCATTCGTCGAAACTCGCTTAGTGCTTATTTTCTTCTCCACGCTGGCTTTGAATCGAGTGCTCATTGGCCACAGCCTGTATTTCCAGGGGCCTCCGGCGATTACGTTTTCGGTCTTGGGGCGATTTAACAAAAACCGCGCCGTGAACGCGCAGACAATTCCTCACGATACAATCGCTGCCTAAACCTGCGCAATTCAGATAAAACACACCGTCTTTCAACGTTTTGACAGTATCGCCGCATAATTCATCACATCTCAGTAACTATGGGTGGTCCTCCTTCACCACGTCCTTTCAAGGACGACCCGGATGCTTTGTCTATGCACACCACAGCGGGAGAATCCTCTTACCACGCTGAACAAGTTGCCGATGATGACCTTGACAATGCAGACGCGCCACCACCAGCTTATGATGAAGCCACCACGACTGACAGCGAGAGCGCTCCCATTCTGCAAGGACAACCGGCTAATATTTATGCTGACGAATACCAAACCGGTACTACCAGCAACCCCCAATGCCATTTCGCATCTACCTCAAAGCGCATCGGCAAGAAGCGAACCACAATTGGAAACGAGGTCCTCTCGCTGCAAGATGCTCGCTCAGATGCCGATCCAGGTTACCTCGAAGAATGGATTCGAATCATGGCAAGGTTCCCGCCCTCGCCGTACATCCACATCACGGGTACTCATAAAGAGACGAAGCGTGACAAAGATGGCAAGAGCAAAGTTGACGAGGTGACCGACTTTCGCATCATGGTCAGTCTCCAGAACTACCTGTGGCCAAATTTCATTCCCGGCGTATTGGGTGCGACAAGTATTGTGACTGCTGAGAGTGGAGAGAAAACATATCGTGGGACTGTCTTCAAGACTCGTCAGGATGGAGTCAAGGGTGGTATTGAAGTTGGTCACACAAAACCTACTCTCAAAGAATGGTGTCATCGCTACTGCGCCAAAGCAACCGGAACCAAAATGTAAGACCCGCTCGCCCCCCGCAAGATTCTGTGAAACGATTTTAATTCATCCCCTAGATTCCGTCTGACGCGTTGCGTAACTGGCCTGGAGGAATCCGCGCTGCGAGAACTGCTTGAGTTCCATGTCAGGAGAACCAACTACAAAGGCCACCTCTCCATCGAATTCCCCGTTGGTGATCGAGCCGTCGACATCTACTCTTCCAGCAAACTCAACAACTGGCGACTTACAGGCTGGATCTGCTGGCTCTTCTATCTCACCTTCCTATGGATCTTCTCCTGGCCTGTTTTGTTCTTCTCCACCAAGCGTTATCAAGTCGTCAAGGTCAACTGGCCCTTTTCCCACACCCACGAGAACGGGGAGAGGACTTTCACCACCGTTAGCGAGTCCCAGTGGGCCGAGATGTATGGTCCTGCCATCAAGCAATTGTGCTTGGATCGATACCAAGGCCTGGCGGGCGATACTATGTTAAACGAGATCTTGGAGAGGGGAGAGACACCGTCTAACGCTGGACAAGATGCTGGTCGAGCTGCTATGAGTGCTGCGGCTGCTGCTTTTCAAGGACGGTTGAATACTCTGGATGGTGCGAGGAGTCTGATGAGAACAGCTGGTGTATTGACTGACCAGGTCGGATGGGGATTTGATACCTAAGGATATGGAAGAAGACCAGGAGTAGGAGCGGAGCGACCGGTTCTTCAATAGGTCGTGCTATGGTTTTAATTACGTTAGAAATCAATCTTTGGATGAACTGCGTCTCTTCAACTGATGAAGAAATCAACTTCTCGCTGTGGCTCGTCGTCTGACCAGGTTGAATTGAAAAGTTGCCAGAATCTAGTTCGGCACAGATTTTGAAGCCCCTTTAATCTATCGCGGTGTGACTATTCTATACTGGGATGTACCGTAATCTCTAACTAGTATAATGATCCTGTAAATTCACCTAATAAGTATAGCGGAAAGACTTGTTCTCCCTATCCGTCATAGTCGACCAAACCTCGGGAGACATGTAAGCATCCTCCACCTGCTTGGTGCGGTCATCGCGTCTCTTGTTTGCCCAAACATAGTACATGAACAGCAAAAACGTAGTCAACGCACAACCAGCCTGAGTACCCATGACAGCGAGTTTGGCGGGTCGAAATTCGGGGGCATCTTTGGCTTGGAATGTCTGGGGGCCAATGATGTTGCCGAGAGAGAATGACCCACTGACGATGGCTGCAGCAAAGGCCCGTTTGGTAGCACCTCCGAAGTTGGCAGCTGTCCACTAGAGGCACGTTAGAAGAAACTCTTCGGACTTTGTTGAGGAATACTTACGTTGTAAAAGATGGTCAAGGGGGCGACGACGGCGTTGACTAGGTAGATACCCGCGAGACAGCCAGCTCGATTAGTTGAAGGAAGAAAAGACATCAAGGCGCCTCCCATGACGCTAATATATGTCAGTGTATCCCTATTTATCTGAAGGATAGACTTACGCAGGAACAATACAAGCGATGATCCACGCCCAGCGATGAGACTGGTGTCGGATTCCGAACCCGACAGCTAAAGTGAAGAAGATACTGACAACACCGGATGGCATGTTCATAAGCGCAGCCTTCTTGGGATTGTAACCCAGGTTCCGGATCAGAGTGGCAGAGTAAGTAGTAACCACACCAGATGAGACCGAAAGCTATGCTTGAAGTTAGAGACGGCGGTAAGCAGGAAAATGAAGACTTACAAGAACAACTGAGAGAAGCATGAGATATAGCTGCGGGTCGCATAGAGCTTCCAGAATCTCCTTAGGGCGGAACTTGCGGCTCTCGATACCAGTTTGGTTTACACTGACGTGCTTGAGTAGTGCGACTTTCTCGCTGTTTGTCAACCACTTGGCCTTCATAGGCGTATCCGGGAGAAAGACGATAGTAGCGAGACCGATGGAGACAGTGATGAGACCAAGAGTGATAAACATGATGCGCCACCCCGCGAGCGATGCATCAGGTCCAATATGCTGGAAGCCATACGATACAAGTCCACCGATGATCTGTCCGAGACCTAGACCGAGGTACCAGAACGAGAATCGAGGAGCTTGCTCTGACTTGGTGTACCATTGGCTGCTGATAAGCATCAAGGATGGGCCAATGGTGGCTTCGAAGATTCCTAGGAATACGCGAGAGACAAGAAGGGTCTGGTAGTTATGCGCAGCAGCTCCGGATGCTGTGGCAATGCCCCAAGCGATAACATTTGCTCCAAGCCATTTTCCAGCTGGAATCATCTGAAGGAAGTAGACTGAGACGCGTTAATCAAAATCTTTGCAAAGGACAAGGCAAACTCACTGTTGGGGACCTCAAAGCAGAGAAGGCCAACGAACAAAAATGTCGCGATGTTGGAGAAGTCGTTTCCCTGAAGCTTGAGATCTTGATTGAGACCCATTACAGCAGAATACTATAATATCGTCAGCACACAATCCCATCCTACGATACGTTGCACTTACGTTGAGAATGACCTTATCAAGGAACTGCATCGTATAGCAGCAAAACATCAAAGGAACAATATGCCAGTCAATCTTGCGTCTCATCCTGTCAATATCAACAGCCTCCGAAGCTCCCGCCGCATCGCGATTCTGATCAAGAAACTTCCACGCCGCGTCGACATTTCCAGCGCCTGATTGTGGCGAGA
Organism: Fusarium torulosum; assembly: GCA_900312805.1. Lineage (NCBI taxonomy): Eukaryota > Fungi > Ascomycota > Sordariomycetes > Hypocreales > Nectriaceae > Fusarium > Fusarium torulosum. The sequence continues at coordinate 48,351 of ONZP01000699.1, forward strand.
GAGTCACATGGGCCTCCTTGTTGGGAGTACTTGGGTGAGACATGATGAAAGAACGTGCTACCAGAGGGATGCGCGATACAGAATGGGAGAGTGATGAAGTGAAAAGAAAACAATCGCTATCAGGAAGAGAAAAGAAAGAATGGTGCTTAACAAAAGTGCAGATTGGCGAGAATATTGCAGATCCTAAAACAGAGCCGAGTTAAAAACTCTACAAGAAAAGAAGGTGGCAAACCCCCATGCAAAAGGAAAAGGGTGATATCGGCCACACAACTTAATCTGAAACTCCTCCGGCATCGCGTAACGCAATGTGACATTGCAAGTGAAAAAAACCTCATGCGAAATCTCCGATCTATGCAGTTGGTCGCAAGGACGAGATACAAAAAGTACCCTGCAGAGTGTTGGTTGCACCCATGTAAAATATGCAAGGTAGGGTTGGAGTACAGACGCTGGCTAGGGGGGAAAAATTCTGCGGAAAGGCTTACACCAAAAATCACTGTTTCTCCTCCAAGTCGTTTCCGCAGTTTTATTTCCCCTTGAGGGGGATTGTCAAGACAGCGTTCTATAAGTGGACGGAACTGCTCCATGTGCAAGGGATGTATCACTCATTAGCCGTGGCTGTGCATAAAATTTGTTTGTCCTGGGTATAGAAGGATTCTGGCTTTATAGCCCCAACTAGTAAAGATCATGCTCTTAATGGTTTATGTGACGAATTGTATTAGCAAATGGACCTTGAGGGCTTGTCGCAGAGTTCCGCAAAGGCACATGCAATGAGAAGGGGTGCGCGGCTTTGACACGGGCGAAACAGGGCTTGTAGGTTTTCATTTACGAGGGCAAGCCGAGTTTGGGTGTGGCTTTCTCTGTATCAGCCTTTTTGCCTGTGCGGCCTAATGTGCAGATTAGAGGTGACTTATCCGACCATCGAACTTACTTAGACTTTATTCTCTTTTTTAGTTAATACGATTGCTTTGACTTCTCGAGCTTTCCCTTTGTCTTGATCCTCAATCGTCATTCTAGTTACATAGCGGCACGATGGGCTGGGTCCTAAATGCTACCCCCGAAGTGAACAACTCCTCCGAATACCCAACAATCATCGCAATCACCGTGGTCCTCTCGATCCTCGCGTCGTCAATCGTGGGTGCGAGACTATGTATCAGATGGAAAGCTCGTGGTCTTGCCGGCGATGACTGGATGTCAGCTTTGTCAATGATATTTGCCCTGATCTACTCCTCCATTTGCATCGCACGTAAGTTTGAACCGCCTATTATTCTACTGATGCATATCTGACAAAGTCTAGAGACAAGATATGGCCTCGGCCTTCCTATACCCGATCGACCGAAGGAGAATCTGATACCATATACACGAATCAATTTTGCAGGCCGACCATTCTATCAGCTTGGTATCAGTTTCTTCAAGATTGCTTTGTTGATTAGTTACCTGCGTCTACTGCGAGGTACAGACCACAAGATCTATCGCACGGCCATCTGGGTGACCATCGCACTGGTCTTTGCTTCGCATCTCGGATGCACCCTTGCGCTGATCTTCGCCTGCAAACCCGTATGTATACTCCATACTTCAAGAATCACAGTCTTACACTACATAGGTCCAAAGGTCCTGGAACCCGCTCATGGAAGGCAAATGTCTTGCAGCAGGACCATCATTTACCGGATATGCGGTCGTAACCATTGTAGCCGATGTCGTGGTCGCAGTCCTACCAATCCCAGTCTTGGCGAAGCTCGAGATCAAACTTGCGAAGAAGATCGGCCTCATTGCAATCTTCACACTAGGCATATTCACAACCATCTGCTCAGTCCAAAGATACCGCCAGATCGACCGGATCCAAAACCCTAAAGACGGCAATTCAACTATGTTGGTACTTTGGGGCACGATTGAGTTCAACGTCGGCGTGAGTAATTTCTCCAGTCAACATGTGCCGTGCTAACCTTCACTCAGAACATCGTATCGTCACTACCTTTTCTGGCTCCCATTTTCTTGAAGAGGGCTAGACAATACAGATCGAAGCCATCGGACTACAATATGCCAAGTCACAGCAAAGGGTTGAGGAGTAACGGATACAAGCTCAAAGATCTCAGCAATCCTGGGAAGCGGGATACATCATTATTTACTACAGTTGAGAATGATTCAGGAGCTGGAAGTCAAGAGAATATCTTGGGTCACGGCGGTGGTATAGTCAAGTCAGTCACGTATACGGTGCAGGTAGATAGAGTGGCCCAGACGAAAGGCGAAAGCCAAGAGTCGGACATCGCACGAGTATAGAAATGAGAAGGCTCAGAATTGTCGCGGCAATTGTTTTTTCTAAAGCTTATCCAAATTGCAAATAAATTTTGTTCAAACCTTGAGTCAAAAACATCTGATCTGAGCCAAACTCGGCAGCTGGTTAAAGCCCTGCACTAACCCTTGCACCGTGGAGTACTACTGCAAGGATAGCCCCCTTGTTCCGGGACCTCCCCGAGCCGACAGTCCCGACAGGGAGATCATCACTGTTGAACAGGCACATGCTAACCGACGCGGAGATATAACGCTTTTCCGGCTGTTACCTGGTAGGAATGGAACGCCCGTCGACAGCCGATGAGTGTGAGGAGAAGGTATATGTACCTTACGTAAGTGCCGGGTAAATACGTCTGACGGATGATGAAACCTGCACAATTCCTTCCAAAACCACATGCGACGTATATCGAAAGAGTTCTCAGCGTCATGTCTCCCAACCAGGATCAACCAGTCCTTGTCATCGGCGCCGGTATCAGCGGTCTTCTCTTGGCGCAAAGCCTCAGCCAGCACGGTATTCCAGCCCGAGTATTCGAACGTGACACCGATCTTGAAACTCGTGGTGCAGGCTGGGGACTTACCCTCAACTGGTCTCTTCCCGCCTTGCGATCACTACTACCGGAGGATCTAGTCAACCGTCTCCCGGAAGCGTATGTCGACCGATCAGCTGTTGCAGAGGGTCTCTCTTCAGCATTTCCTTTCTTCGACTTGAGTACGGGTGAATTGATAGCTTCAACGCCGAAAGCACCCGAGTCAAGCCGGATTAGGGTCACGAGGCAGGGTCTGAGAGATATTTTAGCCACTGGGATTGATATCGAGGTAGATGGGAACCGAGAAACTTTTAATTCTGTGCCATTGACATTGTGTTTTAGTGGACCAAGGCACTAAAGGGTATCACTTCCAGCCCAGAATCCGTCACCGCGACGTTTGAAGACGGTACATCCGCAACAGGATGTCTACTCATCGCATGCGATGGAAGTCACTCTCGAGTCCGCCGTTCACTCTTCTCTGATTGGGACATGTACGATATTCCTGTTCGTATGCTCGGGATGAAGTTGGAATTATCGCCAGAACAGATCAAACCGATCCGAGAACGGGATGCATTTTTCCTTCACAGTACACACTCTAAAAATGACATATTTGTGTACATAAGCGGTAAATCCCATCTGTATCTGCTGCAAGAGTGATGCTGATTATTTGATAGTACTCGACGCACCTGGAAATCACGAGGGCAGCGCGCATCCATACGTCCTTCAGGTCTGTGTGTCATGGCCATATCGTGAGGGGTTCTTCGGCAGTTCTACACCAATCGAGATTCCCGAAACACCTGAAGAGACATACAAGCTCGTCATGACCTTCGCAGAGACGTGGGCCGAGCCATGGCGCTCTCTCGTTTTGGGTATACCGGCAGACACAGAAATGAAAGGCCTTAAGCTTCAAGATCTTCCTCCACCGAAGGACTTTCAGACTCCGGGCCGAGCTGTGCTTATGGGAGATGCCCTTCACGCTATGGCAATGTGTAAGCTCTCCTTCACAATGTTTGCCTTAGATGACTAACAGTACAGACCGAGGGGAGGGCGCGAATCATGTAATTCTCGACGTAGAAGACTTCGTACAGCGAGTTGTTCCAGCTCTGAAGCAAGGTGGGGAGATGACAGACTTGAGAACTGTTTTGGACGAATATGAGAAAGCTGTCGTTGACAGAACTCGTCCAGCCGTGTTGGCATCGAGAAGGGCTTGTATGGATGCACATAACTGGAAAATGATCAGTGAAAAAAGTCCCCTGTTGACGAGACGCATGCCGTACATCGAGTTCGAGGAGGATAGTTAGAATGAACGATAGCGTTTGTCATTCTCTAGATTATAATATACGGGATACAGTCCCTCACTATATGAGAATTACCACATGAGAAGAAGTTTATTGTCGTAAAAGGGCTTCGTCTTTCATGCATGTCCCTACATAGAGCAAATTCTGTTCACGAGATCCACAACTCAATGGGGCGCTGGCGCAATTGGTAGCGCGTCAGATTCCAGCACAATTCAAGTTGCGAGATTCCTGAAGGTTATCCGTTCGAGTCGGGTGTGCCTCATTGTTCTTTTTGTTTTGTTGTTGTATGTTGTCTCTTGGTCATTCTATCACGAAATCGCATTTGTCTTCAGAATTTCATTTTTTTTCCCCAAGACAAAACTCTAGTGACTTTGAGTAGCACTAGTGATTCTTGAAATGTCTTCCAGTGGCCCAACAACAAGACATCCTTGAGTACAGTAAGCCAAATGATGAATGACATATCAGCCAAGAGTAAGAACCATGTACACGCCGGGAACACCTCACCATTGGCTTCTGTATTCTCTGCTGTCTAGACAAGACTGTCCTAGTGACTGAGTCATTATTAATCACTAACGTTAAGTAGTTGTTCCACTTAGCTTGACCCCACTAGGGGGTGAGATTCCTCGAACACCATTTTCCCAAAGGGGAAATTCACGACTCAACAAACCGACAACCCGCGCAAGCGCATAACCCGAAGGAATCTATTGGTAAATGTTATAGACACGATGGCAGTGCCCGCTGTCAAGACACTCAACTTGGGTGCCTCATACCGGTTTTCGGACGATTACGCGTTCCCGAGTCGGAGGAATCATATATCAGAAGGAAAATAGCCAGGTGCTTGGGGTATATAAGAAGCTTGAAAGAGTCCTGTCTTGTTTTCCATCATCACCAAGCCTTCAAACAGAATACCATCTGATATCATGGCCATGGCCGATACTCTCAGTCTCCAAGGCAAAGTAGCCATCGTCACCGGCTCAGGTCGAGAGAACGGCATTGGCGCTGGAATTGCCCTTGCCCTTGCTCGCAACGGTGCCTCAGTGGTAGTTAACTACGTCTCTGACTCTACCAAAGGTCGTGCGGAAGTCGTTTGCAACAGGCTTCGCGAAGCAGGTGGACAAGCCATCGCCGTCCAAGCTTCTGTCGCCACCAAAGAGGGAGCTCAATATCTCGTCAACAAGACACTCGAGGGTTTCAAGACCGATCATATCGATATTTTGGGTAAGTTTTCCACAAGCAATACTGTCAATGCATCTAAATGGTGTTAACTATGATAGTCAATAATGCGGGAACCGCGCACCTCTGCCCTATCACTCAGGAGCCTAATGTCGATGAGTTGACGAAGATATTCCAACTCAATGTCCTCGGCGCGTTTTTCATGGTTCATTACGTTATTGCCCACATGCCCCCCGGCGGTCGGATTGTCAATATCAGTTCCACGAACTCCAAGAGAGGGAATGTCAACATCTCTTCTTACGCCGCATCCAAGGCCGCCTTGGATAGCTTGACTTGGACTTGGGCAGCAGAAGTGAGTGATCTTGGCTCAATGACTAAACCTCGGAAACAATGACTAACATACGTCCGTAGCTTGGCCGTAGCAAGGGTATTACTGTCAACTCTGTGGCCCCCGGCCCCGTCATCACAGATATTTATCCCAAGGGGATGGAGGTGGAGCTGAGCGCAGAAGAGATTTCTCTTACTAGGGCTGCGGACCGCGCGGGAACACCTGATGACATTGGTGATGCTGTGCTTTTGTTGGTCAATGAGAAGTCCAGATGGATCACAGGACAATATATTGGTGTCAGTGGAGGAGTAACCTATTAGTTTGCCTCCCGTATCTCAAGGGCTGTATTGTTATAGATTCTTCAAACTATTTTCAACATCAGATCGAAGTTGCGCCATCTCTGATAACGCGATCTTCTCAATCCACACAACCCGCCGTAAACATGACATCAAGTCCGTCCAAGACCTCACTTTGAGTAGTGACATGACCTGGGCTATCTGGTCCAAGAACCATAGCCTCGGAGAACCCGTTTCTATGCAGGAGTGTATTACCAACACCCATAACTTCAACTCCTGTCGTCCAGTCCAGATGTTATCATCGATCTGTGTGATCAATAGCTTGACAGGAGCCCTTCGGCGGGATGCAACGTAAATTGCTTCACCCGACGTTTGGGTTACGACTATCGCAAAGAGTGAGAGAATGGACAGGCGTATAAGCTCTGCTACTCCTGAAATGGACCACAAGTTTTCCATGCCGCTTTTTCTTGTGGAATAGTCCATACAAGGCAATGACAACGCTTGATGTGCCATAGCGCACGATGGGATAAGAATATCCAGTTTCATCCCACTCTTTTGACAGACATCGGTCAACAAGGCGGCGAGCTGCGACGCCAATTGGAGAGCGCTGTCGATGATCATCGAAGGGGTTTTGTTGTAAGGTTCCGAGTCCCGGAGTGAAGCTAGTAGTCGCTGAATGTATCGCGATCGGGAGACCTTGGGTAATGCGACAGTGTTTCTAGGCAATGGGAACCTGGGCCTCGTGTCTTCAAGCACGGAGCCGAGAAGGTCAGCACTATCATCGTCGGTTAGATGTGTTTATGCAAATGTTAAATGGCCCCTACATGAACAACGATTGCCGTATAGCGGGGCGCGAGTCTAAGACTTCAACGCCCCCAGCCAGCTCAACTATCCGTTCGAGTCCAGCCATATGCATCATCCACGATTCCGATTTCCCAACACGCATCTACTCAATTAGTAAATGACCAGTACATAGTATCGGGAACTCACATCAAATACAGCAAGACAAATCACCGTGCCAATAATAGCGTTCTGACTTGCCTGGCTCTCCGGTGTGATGGCCTTTCGTACCAGGCTCACAGACTCCGTATACTGCTCAATCTCATCAAAGGTTTGAGGATCGCCAAGGCTCTCAGCAAGTCTCTTACGCAGCTTACAAGATGGATCGACAACCGCTATAGATAAAAGTCCTTCGGATACCATGTCCATAGCCCAAAATAGCTGCCTAAAGTTGACGCAAACTTTCACATCGCCCCAATACGCTGGAATTGACACTGAATTGCTTTTTGGCGTTGTTGTAGTCGCTGTTTGGATGGAACCCAACCTTCTTGAGCGTCCGATGTCTTTCATCACATGGCGACGGACTTTGCGCTGTGTGGTCTTGTCTTTGGCTTGTGCTGGATTGTTGACGTGGACGAATGCCAGGCTGGATGGATTGTTCTCGAACTGAGGAGGGCGCTTCTGAGGTAGGGGAGTCTCTGCCAGCTTGAACCTGATCTCCATTTTAACTATTGGCAGTTCCTCCAAAGATGATATATGATTGTGTTTGTCTACTTGTCGTGAGATTCTAAGATAATCTTGAAGGAATCCTTCGAACGCCACCAGTTTTATTCTTAGCTTACCGAGACGGGAATGGAATTCGTCCGGCAAGGTGATTATGTCATCCGGCAAGGTCCACTTAGGGACCTCAACAGATTGGGTAGGATGACCATCTCTCACCGTTAATAGACTGGCGTTATAATGGCAGAACGGTATTGAATAACCACGGTATAAAAATTGCCGACTGCCGACTGTCGGCTGTCGCCGTGTCCGTAACAATAACTGCAATACCAGACATAAAGTGTTCAAGAGCGTGGTTTTGCTCCAAGAGATATAATCTGGACCTAATTATATTTCCGATCTGTCTATAATGGTAAATGGTGAAAGCACTACGATTGCTTTTTGCTCGAATTCAGCGTGCCATTGATGCTTGCATTCTCAACTTATTACAGCGTACGTGGTCAGATCCTCTTGTATTCGTAGCCGATGTATCTTATTGGAATGAGCCAATCTTTTTTAGCCAGTCGTCCTTCATCCGTACTTAACAGATCAAGGACTTACCGACCATTCGATGGACATCAATTTGAAAAGGAACAATAATTACACGTCTACTTATGGATCAACATACCCGGGACCCGAAATCACCACAGCACTATCGCACTCAGAATTTGGTAAATGGACGGGTCTAGGCACATCTATTAGAACTAGCAACTTCTTTTCTTCTGCCTCCTCGGAAGCTGACACGCTGAACCATCCTATTCCGAGGAATCTCATCCAGTAGAAACCCCCCAAGAACACGGACCCCTTCCTCATGCCAAGCCCCCGAATCTCAGCTTTATGGAAACAGCATAGCGGCAATCTCCTAACATGACGACAACAGATGAAAGGGGAATAGATCCCAAGCGCGGGGAAAGTTACTTTGCCCGCCATCCAATGGGCTACCTGGAAGAAGCTGACAAGCCGATAAGATATGCCGATAGTCACTTTGTTCCTACTCCGTACTCTACTCTAGCTATGGTCTTCCGAGGATTGCTCCAGTTCCCCGGATTTCCAATACCCCGATTTTTGTAGTGAGGCAGACGAGGCCAGTCTACCCCGGATCCGACACCAAGACCCCGCTCGTGGCGCATTAAGCATACGCACGATCAATTGAACCCTTGCTCAGTAACGAACTACCGAAAGTCTATAAAGCATGCTATCCCAGGAGCCTGGTTCCAGTCCTACTTATCCTTCTCCAGCTTCATCTTGTCTAACATGGAACACAGCACGCGAAATGAGAAGTTGCAGAAAGGAGCGGATACTTCGTCCAACTTGACGGATTCGGGTGGCGGAACGGTGGAAGGGTTCGTAACTCGCGTTTTTCTTTTGGAACTGCAGATCTGACTGTGGGGTAGTGTCGAGAATGCGCAATTCTATATCGACCCGAAAGTAGAAGCTCGGCTTCGTCGAAAGATTGATTGGATGATCGTGCCGACAGTCTGCTTGTTGTACCTCTTCTGCTTCATCGACCGAGCAAATATCGGTATGTTATCGCGTTCCATCACCTCATCCCGATATTGACGCGTCTCCAGGAAATGCCCGTCTTGCCGGTTTGGAAGAAGATCTCGGAATGAAGGGAAACGACTACAACCTAGTCCTTTCAGTCTTCTACGTCAGCTACATCGTTTTCGAGATCCCAGCGAATCTGCTTTGCAAATACATGGGCCCAGGCTGGTTCATTCCTCTGACGTCCCTCGGCTTCGGACTCTGCTCCATCTTCACGGCGTTCGTTTCGAATGTTCCCGAAGCATGCGGCGTACGCTTCGTCTTGGGTATTTTTGAAGCGGGCATGCTACCGGGAATCGCATACTATATGTCGCGATGGTACAGGCGGTCGGAGCTTACGTTCCGATTGTCGTTGTATATCGTCATGGCGCCGTTGGCAGGAGCTTTCGGAGGGCTTCTTGTGTCGGCCATCTTGAAGCTCCCGAAATTTGGAAGGTTTCAAAACTGGGAGATGATCTTTGGTAAGTCCCAAACACAAACGTGAGCTATATGGTAGGCTGACTTTATCACAGCTATCGAAGGAATTATTACTGTCGGGTTAGCCTTGATCTCATTCGGTAAGTCCTCCAACGTCTGCTTGTATGTCCCTAACCAACATGGTCAGCCACTCTCACCGACCGCCCAGAAACCGCCCGATGGCTCACCGAAGACGAGAAGGCCCTCGCTATCAACCGCATCAAAGCCGAACGTCTCGGAACCACCGAAGTGCTAGACAAGATGGATACAGCAAAGATCTCCGCCGGTATCCGCAGTCCAGTCACACTATCTACCTCAGCCATCTTTCTGCTCGACAACATCACAGTTCAAGGCCTCGCCTTCTTCCTCCCCACCATCGTCAGAACCATCTATCCCGAGCGATCGACCATCTCCCAGCAACTCTTCACCGTCCCTCCGTATGTCGTTGGCGCCTTTTTTACTGTTCTCATTCCCGCCTTCAGCTACAAGTTTGATCGACGACAGATCTTCATCATCCTCTGCGCACCTATGGTTATGGTCGGATACGCCATCTTTCTGGGAACTACGAATGGTCACGCACGCTATGGTGCCACGTTTCTGGTTGCTAGCTCGGCGTTCGCTTTGGCCCCTCTTACGAATTCTCATATCAGTGCCAATGTCCTCAGCGACACAGCAAGAAGCGCGGCAATTGGAACCAATGGTAACTTTACTACCTGTCTCATGTTGATGTGTCTTGTAATACTGACTTATCCCTCTTACAGTTATGTTCGGTAATGTCGGTGGTTTAATCTCAACTTGGTCTTTCGTCAAGAGCGACGCTCCTAATTATCCCATCGGAAATGGGTTAAACTTGGCTACCTCGAGCACAATCTTGGTACTTGGTACCTTAACTTTATGGTGGATCAAGCGCGATAATCGGAAGCGGGCGAATAGGTCTGCCGAGGCTGAGTTAGCTGGATTGTCTCAACAAGAGATTCAAGATCTCGATTGGAAGAACCCAAACTTCAGATGGATTTCGTAAAGAAAAATGTCACGAATTTTGGTTGAGGAAAGAAATTCATATGCCTTTGGATAATATGAGCGAGCCTTATGACAAGGTCTTCGAGCATCTTACAATAGTTTAACTAATGCACCCCACGGGATATGAAGATATCTGTCAGTTCTGTGGACATCCAGCACTCTAAACGTGGACATTCACTGTGAGCAGAAAGAGGTCAAAGAGAATATCGAGGCAAACTTTGTCACCTTATGTTTAACAGTCACTGTGAAAGGGAACAATAATACTTTTTCTAATGCCGAAAGGCTTTTACCGCATATTTCCTGCGCATCCGATCATGGTAGATTGACTATCTACTGCCTAGATTGTCTACATCATCGGGTATCCATCACAGCGCAAATCCATCACAGCGCAGTTCCATCACAGCGCAATCGTGATTGTGTTGGATGAGAAAGGATGAGTGTAGGTAGACCACTCGTTAGTATCCCACTTAGGGTCAACCTCAGGGTCACCCGTGGCCTGGATTCCATGCCACACTCCCGTCAAGCGGACATCGTACTTGCCACCGGCGCCCAACGATCCAAGGTTGGGGTAATCGGGAGCGTCAGGGGGAGGGAAAGTAATCCAGGTGGAGGCCGACTCGCCGCTGTACAGATCGCGAC
>ONZP01000701.1:0-32963 GCA_900312805.1 Fusarium torulosum
GTTCACTGATGACGCGCAGGGCGCTAAGAAGGATGAATGATATAAAGAGTCGTCCTTTTCGTACGGCAACAAATGGCTGTGATAAGTGGGTGAACTAAGTGGCCCCTGATATTATGACGCAATTGATAAGAAACGCTGTATGATATTTTGGTATAGATCATGCAGCTGTCGCTCGGGCATCGTGTATGATGTGAATGTTTGAAAGCTATGAGACAGTCGAGGTTCGAGATGAAACTTGGAGTTGAGGGGAAGGCTAGAAGAGTGGAGACCGCCGGACAGATCAGGTTAGCTGACATGGGGGTCGTGCGCAAGCGTTCTTTATGCCACTAATGGCGGGAGCTGGGGAGCCTAAATGGAAAGCAGGCGCATGGAGGGTACCTGCCATAGGTCGCATTTGGCGGCAGGGTTCACTTAAATTGTCTTTTTGTCAGGTACCCACCAAGCTCAGGGATCATGGAGAGGGAAACTGAAGAAGCAAGCACTTAAGTCTTGATAGGACAGGAAGGAACCAATACGCACAAATCATGACAATTACAGGTCATTACATCTGCTATACTTTCACTCTACTCGTCAATTCGAACTTATGCATATGAGAGTTGCTACAGAACCTATGCAAGACGTTTGGCAAAGCTTAAGTAGTATTCGTTTTCTACCTGCCTGCCTTTTGTCTATTCCATCCCCCCTCTTCCTCCTCACCTTTCTCAACGCGTTAGTAGCGCTTGCCATGTTAATGTGATTTCCCACCTCGCAGGCCACCTTTGAGACCATCAGTCTGAGTTGCTTTTGTTGGTTTCCCTTGGACCTCACCGCTCTTGTCTCGACGAGACAACAAAACAACATTACCTACATTACGGCCCGATGTAAACATGGTCATTCACCCGACAACAACAATAACAATGGAAGCTGCATGCAAGCTACCGCAGGCACACCCACCCTACTTACACGCGCATACAGCACATCATACGTATCACCTCACCTCACATATCCGCCCTTTGCCTGCATATGCTCATCACAGCCACCCGGAAGATCTCTGATGAACGACCGAACGTTATCCTCGCAGCTTGACACCAATAGAATCTATGCCCTGCGTGGATCGACGTCTCTTCTGCCGTTGCTGCACGCTTCCTTTTCAGTCAATTACCTCTTGTCACAGGCAATGATTTTGGCCAGTATCAGAATATGTACATGCCTTACTCACTTCGCGTGGCATAAACAACAAGCGACGTTCATGCACCCTGCAGTTCTCTGCTACCTTCAGCTCAAGCTGACGTGACCATGCACGTGGCGCCTTGCTTTCGCCTGCTTTTTTAAACCATACAGTGGCTTACACACAAATTTCATGGCACAGCAAGTCTGTCCACTGAGCAAGACAACTTCCGGGAAAAAAAAAAGCAAACCACGGCGCATCGCCTCGCTCGATCAATCAACCATACCTTCACACCCACGCGGTTTCTCGGTGCTGTGACGTGTTTATAATCCACCTGAACCTGCGGCCATTTTACAGACCCTGACAAACAGAAAGAAGTACGAGGTTCAATGTTAAGACCCCTAGCAGCATCACTCAAGAGGCGGACCGGGCGGGTCGAAACCTTTTGTCGAGTTACGGGGCGTTGAATAGCTGAATGACAGGCCTGATGATGCCCACTTCTCGCTTCATCGGGACTCACCATCTACAAGATGCTGGAGATTGTTGCCTTCTGCGCACTCATTTCCCTTTGCGGAATACGTGCTCAACTTTCCCTATTCGCCTGCGCATCTACTAACGAACTCAGGCTGCTTCTGGGCAGCCTTGTCAAGATGACATTCAGAAGCCTAATACTTAGTCTTGTTCTCACGACTTCAGATTGCCAGACACCCCACTCCACCCCGGTGACAATGTCTCAAGGTTGTGGAACATTGGCTTTCCATTACTTCACACCATGATCTTGCCTCTGGTAATGATCTCAAAGCACAGAACAGAATTCCGCCACACTATCTATTCACTCTTCAAGCTGGCTGGCTACTGTATGTTGGCTCCAACATCAAGCATTTGCAAGAAACTTTACTCAATGTTATCAGCTCAGCCTTACTGGCAGTCGCCAGTAGCTTGCGTCACAGAATCTTGGCTTCCCAGGATGGTCACATCTCGAACCTGGCGAACCAATCGTCACTCCAAACAAGTGTCCATGCGGCGACAATGGAAACATGTCTGCCGTACAGGAAGACCCATCATTAAGCCGCTGACCCCCTGGACAGACCCCCTGCTTGTCAAGTCTCCCCCACACGGCTGCAACGCTAAGCCTTTGACATCCCTCTTCAAACCTTTGCGGTCCAGACGACACCGAGATGCAGAACGCAGACAATGCTAAGATATTAAATTTCAGAGCTGAAACAGGTTGAGCGACCGACACTGTACCGCGCGCCTAGACTTGAGGTAACGTACAAGCGTTGCAGATGGGGAAAGCATCGAGCTTGAACCAATTGCCAATCCACATATTCTCATGGGCTGGTAAGATCTATTTTCTCAATTGGCTCCAGGTACGATCGGATGCTCCCTCCCTGTTACTAGCGAACAGGCTTCATGCAGCGGTCTTCAAACACATGATTTGCAGCAACCCAAGTGTCTGGTTCTGTATCAAGCCCGTGAAGTTCGGCCATATCGTTCGAGGCCTACGGCTAACTGGGCGGCAACCTATTGCAGAGACTTCTTTGTCCAGCTCTATCTGGTCGAGTTGTTAGTATAAGATGGTTCTCTGTATCACCCTGCATAGAAACGATTATGGCTTTTGCAAGTAGGCATCGTCATACGCCCAAACATATTCATTGTCTTTACAAAGCACTCGACAACAATTTCGTGGATCCTAAAATGGGCGTGTCTCAGCATCATCCACTTTAGCAAACCAAAGCACCAACAGTCTCAAATAAGTCCATTCGAGACTCAGAAATTGGGATGGAAACTTGAAAGCGGGCCGGCCCGGTCCAGCGACCGGGCCGTTACGATCACCAGGCTGAGTAAAGGAGGTTAGTTCATCAAGCTGTTCTCAATTTGCGGACGGTCTGTGTGCCCGCAAAGACCGACGAGACATTTCGCTGATACACAACCATAAAGACATCCAGTTTCGGGCCTCCAAGTTGGTCGCTCTCGACTGCTTTGCTTAACCGGATCGCGAGCAGTGGTGAACCATGCCAAAGTTCAAGCTTACACTTTGTGTCTCGCTTGGTGCATCCACCCACCCAAACACATGCGCGTACACGCACAAAGTCACAGGCTCCCAATATACATGCGTATGGGTACATTCTTGGACATTCTCAGCCACAAAGATCGAGAATTAGACTTACATCCCTGTCGAGTCCAACAATGCCCAATCTTGAGGACCAGTATCAACTTCTTCTTCCTCTGGTCCCTGTCTGCTCACACTCATGGTCCCATGCGGGCTGTGAAGTCATCACAGGCGAGTCAGTTGCCCGTGACGCAGGCCATTCCCGAAGCAGAAGGCCAACTCAGCAGTGTTCGGGTGCCTCGCCATGTTCCCCGTGAAGAGTCCTTTGTCACCGCCGTATCTCACGTTCGGGGTGTCTGAAAGCGCCTGGCCGAAGGTGATGCTTGGGTCACTTTTGCTCATCACTGGGTCAGGGTTACCGCACGATGTGCGTGGACTAACAACGAGACACTGGCCATTGCAACATGGAGAAAATGCTTCCCTGCCCATTGTGCGGGCGTGCATGCCTAAATGAGATCGCGACAGGTCACTTCGAGATCTTGCGTCTTGTCTCCGGGCAGCTTTCGATCAATATTAATACTGTGTTATGGTATTATCGCCCGCCTTGCTCACCTGTGCGTTGTCATATGATGAAGGGAAACGTGCAGTGCATCTTAGAACAATCTTTGGTCACCTAAAGTCAAACTTGAGGTCCGAAGAAACGGATGCATGGTAGACGGAACGGCCTCCAATAGAACGTCTGCAGCGCACTCGGCGACTTCGATGTGATGAATTGCTCCCTCTATAGGGCAATTCAAGAAATAACAGCCAGCAAGCAAGCCGCGCAAGTAACTTGAGCGATTGCTCACTTTGGAAATGGTTCCAATGAGGCGATAGATGAATCACTGGGGAATGTGAACCCGGAAGAAGACACAAAGGTATCTATGGAAACCGACAAGCACTCAATTCTCTCTGGGGGCAAACCATAGAATGCAATGGCCAGGCTGCAGTCATGGCCAGAGGGATGCCGCCACGTTGTGCATTTGCATGCCTTGTGCACATCAGCATGGTTCTGAGATCGCCTTTGAACTTTCAACAACGGTGTTGAACAAATGGACTTCTTGGGTCACAAACCAGTGATACATTGTTAAGGCGGAACTTTGACTAATTCATGTGAGTCGGCAGCCATGCAGGGAAATCATGCCAAACCCCTTAGTCTTGCATTTCGCTACCGCATCGACGACTTATAGCGATTTGCAACTTTGGGCTAGTCAAATCCAATCCAGTTGACCTAGTGCTCATTTGGATATGATTGCTCAATGGCCAGGGGAATTCGTGGACACGAGAGGACTGATGCGAGAACGTCCTGGGGAAGACATGACGTGGTCGTGCTGCCATTTCACCAGAAGAAGTGGCAATGATAACGAATTTTGCCAAGTGATGGGTGGATTAGACTGGCATAGAATGTACTGCCCGTTTTGACCTTTAGGACAGGACCGACTCGCCTGGAAGGCCATGTTCATATGGCACTTCGAAGATGAAGATGCTGCGCAACTGCGGATGCAACCGGCCGAGACATTACCATGAGGTTCCGTGAGATGAAACGGCCAACAAGGATGGTCTACTTAACTCAGACAAAACTTATTGCGGAATTATAAGCCGACTCTCAGCCCTTCCTGTGGCGATACTTGCAAGTGTCTTCTTGTCTTGTTCCACGTTTGATTCACACTTGGGTCGCGATTCGCAAGCCTTTTTGTCCGAGAGAAGTCCCAAACTGGAAGTGAACGGCCGGCAAAGTCAATACAGACTTTCCCTGTAAAAGTAGGACGGCACAATGTCGTAGAGAGCACTTGATGCCTTAGACCATGAGAGAAAGTCCAATGGCAGATCCCTGGACTGCAGTCCTTCTTCCAATGAGCCACCAGTACCATGGAGGTCAAGTCTGCAAGGACTTGACGCACAGAGCAGGAGAAAAGCAGCGAACCACAGCCCTGGCTTTCACCGAAAACGTCAAGATTGCAAAGTCGTCAGGATCCCCTTGTGTCCTGACACTTGTCCGCCCTCGGGACGAACCATGAAGCCCCACAGCGGCCGCAGATCAAGACACCACCTTATGTGCACTCGACCTGGACAAGACTTCGAGTAGGACATGGCCGAGGCCAGGCCCGCAGCGGGAAAGGCACAGGGCACCTAGCAACAACATGGCCATTTATGTGACCCGGCTGCCTCATGTCTCCGTGACCAAGAACGCGCCACGGAAGGCATATGGAATGTTGACAGAACGATTTTTCCAACAATTGCAACGCGGACACGTCCGAGAAATGCTATCACAAGGGGCCAGAGAGTACATGAGGAAAAGTAAACATAGAGCCAAGGTCCCTCTTGCAGGCCATTGATTCATGCCAAATAGAGGCAGCTAAGCTATATCCGCTTTCCAGGCACGTCCTGCATTAGAACGACAACAAAAGCTTGCAGAGAGGCAAATTGAATCACATCAAGATCACATTCATCCATGCACATACACATACCTCCCCGCGGGTTTGCCCAAGTTGTTTGGCCCCTCGTCAGCCCTGCTTTCGTTACTTTCACTGCAGCTACAATATCACGGTGAAGTGCTGTACACATGAATTACTGCAGTAGCATCTTGTGGTGTGGGGATGCCCCATACATCTACCCTGCTCCTACTATAAATGCTGATACTGCTAGGGGGGCGTGTATCGAAATTTAGGCCTTGATCAACGTGGCAAGCGACCACCGGACTCTTTCCCTATGACATCAAGTACGGCACTGTGCTCTAAGTTTCAAAGCCACTACTATCGTCGGTAATTAGGACTGGAAGATATCAGTGTTTGTAGGAATGAGCGCAGTCAACTAACATGGTGATACAAGGCTTGACATGGGTTAGCCGGAAAAGCTAAAAGGAAAGGTCGAGTTGGCTTACACAAAACAGAGAGTCTGTTGGGCGGCTCTAATATTGATAAACATGCTGCAGGGTCTTTGAGAAACACATACACGCAGATTGGCTACTCCGGCACTACACCAGGGCCCAGGAACCAAGCAGGTCAAAACTAGAACTGTCGGATAGTCGGGGTACGTGGTATAGCAGCCGCATAAAAGAAGTGATAGAGTATCAAGCCGGAGGAGGGGTGTGCTTAAGGCGACTTTGCCGATGCAGTAGGAGAAAACGGCTGTATGGGGCTTCAAGTACGGGTACCCAATCGACCTATTCAAGCAAGCCTCTTTATCCCGCAGGAACAAAAAGCAGAAGCAGAGGCAGAAGCAGAGGCACAATAGTGGACGGCCATTAATCTGGCCCTTGTTGAGGGCAAGGGGCCCAAGGAAAGAACGCGATTGCTTGTTGGTTGTGCGGGAGTCCCACATCCACATGTGGGATGCCATATACAGCACGACGATCGAATATGCAGAGACTCTTGGATCGAACAGGTATAAGTTGGCTACGGCATCCCCTTAATCCGGTCTAAACAACCCATCTTCATTTTTCTACTTCCTCTGGATAAGTCCACATTAGGACCGCCTCGACAGCTCAATTCCACCAGTATCTAAATCACAAGCTGTTCTATGCCCAACCGATATCACCGGTCTGTTTTCAAAACCGTTCAATATATTTGGACGAACATAACGACCAGCACGACAAGACAGCCGATTCGGTTACCAAAAACGAAAATCACGATAAACAGAAACAATTTGACCTATCCCAGCATTGGAAGAGTCCAATTACCGAGAGCTCCTGAAAGATAAATCTACCATCGACAACCGTCTAGCACAACTGCTTAGGAACAGGCCCTTTTCTGCTTGACAAAACGATTGGGTCTGACATTAGGCTCAGCAGTAATCCATCAAGTTGCGACTGCCACCTTGCAGGTAAGTTTACCATTTATGTCTACCGTTATATAAGCATGTCTGGACATCAATAACTCCTCCCTGTGCTTCATTGGTGTTTTTGTTGTACTTTTATGGTTGAGCGTTATGCTACGTGGTGGCGGCGTGTTGGAAACTACGGCTATACAGCGTGGATGTGATCGTGAGACAATAATGTGCTTCTGGACAACAGAAAAAGGTAACCGGCATCCGTGGAGAGAATAACAAGCCGGAACCATTAGGTTGGGGAGAAACCAGAATACCTACCCAACGCGAAGGAGAGGCACAGAACAGACAGACAATAGGAGAGTATCAGTGACTGACCTGGTGAATCCTAGAATTCCCCTCGACTCAAAGAAACCCATTCTTTTCATCATCTCCATTGTTTTGACACAACCATTATTGACTCGTTCTGACTTGACGGGGCTTGAATTGTCTCGATACGGTTCGACGAGCTTTTGACTCGAACCTCGGGGTTCGGTTCGAATCGACTACAAGTTCGCCTCTTGAACTCCGCTCTCCGCCTCGGATCTTTCCAACTTCTCCTCTTCTATCGAACCAGTTAGAGAGCCCTACTTCTTTCAATCTCGACCAATCGCCGCAAACCAGTTGTCAAGACTCGACTACATTTCAGCCATGTGTTATTTTGACCAGACTCGATGGGCATGCGGCTACTGGCGTTGGGGCCACTTCCGTCAGCAATGCAACAAAGAGTACCGGATGGGCGAGACGTGCGGCCTAAAGCTTGTCTATGAGACAAAGACAGAAGATGACGTGTGTAAACTCTGCCACGATACCGAGAAGAAGCAGCGCCGCTATGACAAGATGTACCGCGATGTCCAGCGTTGGCAGCGAGAGGGGAACCGAAATGCCACAATCGAGCGAACGTGCGGTGAGATGCACGACGTACTTGGTCAGATCTATCGTATGAGAGAGGAGCACAGTCACAGGCTACAATCGCTTGGTCAGGTGAGTTTGAAGCATGTTTTCTTTCGCTTTCCTACCCTTCTCATCCATTCCCTTTAAACAAAGGGGACGCACTCAAGAGGAAGGCCGACGGCAAGAATCATAACTGCGCGAGAGGCACAAAGAAAGGAAGAAAACCCCCCCAAAAAAACAAAAAGAGGGACGGGAAGGTATGAAGGGGTGTGAGGGGTGTGGTGTGCGCGATGTAATGGTGGTGCTTCTTGCATATGCCGTGGGCTGTGGGTGTCGGGGGCACGGGCGTGGGCATGGACTGGACTGGACTGCGCATATGATGTGAAAAGAGAGAAAAATAGATTCTGAGTGGCTGACCCGTTATTGCAGTAAAGTGACGAGACACCAAAAGCAACCAGACAAAGGATATTGGTATATCCCACGACGACCATGAACGATTTTGCTCTGCCCTGTTTGTTCTGCTTTGCTGAGGAGACAGTATAGCGAAAGCAGAAGCGGAGCAGCTCCGGAACATCAAGACATGCTATAATGATGATTATGACAACCCCTGTTTTTAGATTCGCGCAGAAGAGACGAAGAAAAGATGCTGCGGTCGATACCGAAAGAGGGAGTTCGGTCATGACGAGAAGAGGGGCAAAGGAAGAAAGGACGGTGAAAGCTGGCAAGGAAACTCTCTCGCAGACATGCCTTTTGTGGATTATTTTTATCATTTACATTTCTTCTCCCCAAGTGTCTGAAGGAACAGACAATTGGGATTTCTTTCTTTTCTTCTTCCAGCATTTTCTTTTGGTACATGCGGAACGTCATGAGATCTGCGAGGAGAGCAAGGTAGAAAGGCCAAAAGACGAAAAAGTCTAGGGGTGCTGGGAGCATGCAGACGGAAGCAGTTTGTGGGACGGAGCATGAGCCCCAAGCACAACCAGGTCTATGTTATATATTCTTTCTTTATACCCACAGGTTCGCACCTGGCGGGGAATAGGTCAACCTAGCGTGTGTTTCTTTGGACAAGCACCGACATTCTCATTCTGACTTATATCGCTACTCAAGGCGGCTTGCCCACTATCTTCACAAGGACAGAACAACATCTTGCTCCCCCTGCCCTAACCCCCAAGACGAAGGCGTAGAAATTGCATATGGACAAGGGTGGCAGTGCCGTTACTGCTCAAGGATAGGCGGAGCTGGGGGGTGTGGGCCACAAACACACAAGCAATGAGAGGAAGGTATTGTGCCTTGTTACAAGTTAATCGGGGAGGCCGCTTCTATATAGAGCATGGTCCTGGTGCGATGACGATATAGCCAATGTCAGGAACGCAATGAGTGTTTTGATTACAAGTTGAGGCTGAATCGAGAGAAGGAGACAGAAATGAACAGCATGAGGAGAAGAGAGACATCAGGCGAGGAAGCACAGCATGAATCCACAGCTGCAGTAGACACAGTAGGCTTGAAAAGGTTCACAGGCGCATCGCAGAGGAGAATAATAGCAAACCAGCAATCTTCAGGATGTAGCACGAGCGACTACCAGCCGGATCTCTCGTGTTGTTTCTCTCGTACACCGGAACAGGCTTTATCCTGTTGAAGGACCTTAACCTGTCATTGTCGGCTATACAGCGTCAGCCATTCAAATTAAGCGTATGCCCTGGTTTATCGGGGTTTGATAACCCCAAGCCCTTCGCCGACGAATAGGGAGGAAGGTGTGCTACAATGCAGGTGCTAGAGCGCAAGGCCAGCGGCGCCGGTAGTCCAGGTCCCCTGATGTCTCAGATGATCTTGGTGGCTTTGCCATCCTTCATTGTCCATTTTTAGGCGGTAGGCAGGGCACCAAATCTGATATGTATCGTAAGTTGCCTGGGGCTTCATTTCGAGAAGGAGGATTGGCCGAATGATCGAGTCGAGCCGATGAGGAGCTATCGGGATCGGGGCGGGGGTCGAACTGGAGCTGGGAGTTGGCGATCGTGGAGTCGGAGGGCCATAGGACGACAAAACAGGATGCTGTCGGACACATCGACGTTACAGTCTTTTTTTCATTGTGTCAGAGACCAGGGGTTGTCAACTGCAAGACAATTTGTGAGAGAGGAGCTCATAGGCCGGCGTACGACTTGCCGCGGGTGTTGCTGCTGTCAGGGTCGTCTCGTGAAAATGGAAGGCAACCGCCTGGGGGGCCTCAAAAAACGTCGAAATACTCAGGATCCTCGATATTGTGCAGTGCAATTCTGGGCAAACAGGATCAAAGCACAGACAGTCCTGTCAATGAGGGCGAAGGGTGGAGACAGAAGGGTTGTCAGGGCTCAGGCTTTAATTAACGAGCCTTCTCCGTACCTACTCCATAGTCGTGCCAGAATTGCAAGCATTATAAATGGAATGCGGCCTACAGAATTTGACAGGGTTTCTCGTGATCGAAAAGTTCGAGAAAAGGCTGGCGGGAACAGCAACAGCATGTGACGATTGATGAATGCGAGCTCTGCTTGTCCAAGCTGCACAAGACCTGCGAACGGCACGAGTAAAAGCCGATGAGATTTGAACCCATGAACGAACTCGTTCCATGTCGTATCTGACTGGTCGAGTTCATGTCCGTCCGCCTTTTAGGCGACCTTTCCTTTCCTGTGCGAGGCCCCCCTGGTCGTCCCGGCCTGACCCGCGCCGCTCGTACGGAGTAGTGTCCATTAGATTGCCCGCCTCGCCCAGATACTTTTTGGAGTTGCGTACGGATAGAGTAGAGCATGTTGGGTACGTAGCCTGCTTGCTTGGGAGCATCCCAACGTGAAAAGACCCTGCGTGACGAAAATCTGAGCCTTGTCTCGGACGGGCAGACGGGTCTAGCCTCCCGTCTACGGGGTTCAGGGGCCTATTGTCTCATTAACAAAGATGGTGAATGAATGGGTGGTCTGTTTCCCGACAACATGGCTCTCTCAACCCGAGAATCCGGATAGGCTCTGTGGCTACCTTTCAAATGCAGCCTTTCATCGATCACCCAACACATATGTTGGTCCTGTAGCGGCTCAGCACGACCCCGTCTCCCTCGTTAGCAACCCCATGGCGTCGTCGTTGTGCCATGAGCTTTACCCAAACAATTCCCGAAGGTTTGGGACGTGGGCGGGATCTTGGTCGAGTTTGACGAAAGAGATCCATTGAAAGCTCCCCAGTGGATGGGGACCCATGCAAGCCGCCCATCAACGGTGCGAGCCGAAGCCGGAGAAAACCAATCTAAATCGAGGGCCGACGGCAGGCTAAGGGAGACTGCCACCATCCTGTTTGAATCTCTGACCTCTCCCCTGGTCTAGCGTCTTTTGCCACCCCACTGACTGCCGGGCCTCCATGAAGTCAGTGCGAGCCAGTGTGAGGGAAGCGCACGTGTCTGATGCTTAATGGGTGTTCTCGGCTCTCAACAAAGTCACGCTTCTATAATGGACTGATGAGCTTCGACTCTAGCCCCTCGCTCAGACTGCGAGAAAAGGCCGGCAGTACGGATACGTACGAGCTGATGACGAAAGTCCAAAAGCTAGTCCGTCTAGGGCCGCTTCGCCAGGACCCAGTTCAATAAGACGAGGGGGTAATTTTCTGTAAAATTTCGATTGGGTGTGTATGTTTGTACAAGTCCACTTCCTGCCCACAGCAATCAAATGCGAAGATTCCATAAAGTCCTGAAGATAAATAAAAAAAGAAAAGGAAAGAAAGGAAAGAATAAAAAACGCAGCCCTGCAACAGGTACCAAGCTCCAATAGAGCTCTATCAATAGCCACCTCCGCCTGTCCAAGGATTCAGCTGGTTCGATATAACAGCAACCATCAACAGATTGCCAAGACCATATTAGTCGAGTTAGTATAAACAGAAACGGATTGCTAAGTTAATAATGCGTAGTTTCGCTCATTATTATCATTGCCACTTAACCCACATGCCTCGCAAGAGCTAAACCAGGATGAGTGTCGCCCCGATAAAGCCAACCCAAAACAGAACAAAAAAAAATGTATTTGGCAAGCGGAGCATTGCTAAACACCAAGAGGTATGGTGTTTGGGTGTGTAACATTATCAGTCGTGTATCACGAAGAATATAATTTCATGCCGCATTCGCCGCCTTCCCACTCAGAGGACGTCCGGCTCTAGCTTCTATGTCGCTAGGCGATAGCGGGTTGTTCAACTGGTGAATGGAGGACTCGCTATTGCATTGCCGCTGCAGCATCTGCAAAGGTCCCCACAAGGGGTCCCTCGTCGCTCTCGAGAGTCTTAATACTCGCTGGTCCGTTCTTTCGCATCTCTATCGTCTCGTCTTCTGGGAGCCAGTCGACTTTAACGCCGTTCACAGGGTTGCTGTCGCCCTGGCTGCTAAGTTTTGAGACGAGATGCTGGTATCGGGCCAAACGGGCACCTTGACCTGCGTAGGCAAAAGGCGTTGTTGTTCCACGGGCAACATTCTCTTGTGGGGCGATGTCGAATATATCGACCATGTTACTGTCCTGTGTCAGCATCCTCCAGAATCCTTGGTGTTTGCTAACATACTCTGATGTCTTGGCAATAACTCGCTGCAGGGCCTCGTTCTCTCGCTGGGATTCGAGTGTGTCGTTCTCGCCATTTATGGCTTGATCCCCAAAGCTGCCGTATTGCATTCCGTTGGCATCGTCGTAAAGAAGGCGGTTCTCCTCCTCCTGGGTAAACAATCGTTAGCTAACGCCCCTCTGAACGTTTGCGCATACAATGCGGTCGCAACAGCGTCCCCCGTGTATCTCATAGCGTACCTCATCGTATTTATTGCTATCGCCCCGTCCCAAACATGATGCGCAAGCTCCCATTATTGCGTAATCGAAAAGATCAGGTTGACATAGCAGGTCGCAGACTGGACAGAGATTCCGTGTGAGTTTCGTGGTCGGTCGGATATTATCGTAAGTGCATGGCCCGAAGTTGAGAAATTAGGTGTTAAAGGAGCGTGGAAGGTTGTAGCTTGGTCGTACAGCCTCCTGACTTGGTGATGATCTCTTCGTTTGTCGCGACTGCCTCACGACGTACGTTACTCGCTCAGTGGGTCCTTCTTCAGGAACCCGAGGCTGCATCCGTCGCGTCGGGTAAATATCGGCCCGCTCGATACCTTACCGTTCTGCTGGGACATGGACAACAACATCAAGGAATATGTCCGACAAGGAGTTTCCGTTTCTTTGCTATCTCGTCAGTATTTTGATGATGGCTCATACTACAACAGTGTATGTGTTGGTAGATCGTGAATATCCTCCTCTACAGTCTTTGTACAGCACATTTAGGGGCCAACCCGCAACTCTCCCTTAACACTCCCTTCTTATCAGATGCCCTGGGTAAGGGAGCATCAATACTAACAAGCTGTCTCATTTTCACAATGTCTTTATCAAGGGCAGAAGGACTAGTGTCACTCAATCTACTATTCGCTTTGCCCTTGATCGTTACCGCCGCCTTCCTTCACCAGCAAGGACTTACTCAATACAATTCCCTTGCCATTTTCGTCTTCCGCGTTAATATTGTCAATTAACCCTGGCCCGCTTTCCCAAAGGGATTCACTACTCCAGCGTTTATTGTATTGCCAATATCTTTCCGTCGTGAATCAGCTTCATCTGACCATCTTCTTCTGTCGCATCTATTGCCAACATGCTTGGCAACAACCCTTCCAATTAACTTCCCTTCAAGTGATACTCTCATCGCCCTAGATTCAAGGCGAAATGCCTACGGAAACTGACGACTATAAGGATGGGCACTTTGCCGTCCAAATTGGGTTTGTTCTCATCATCCTCAACACTCCAGCTTCAACTCCAACAGCATCCATCTTCTCTCACTTTCTCAACTCTTTGACCTTGGACTCGCCTTAAATCCTCAATCGCCCATCTCAAAATGGTTCGCTTTGCTCCCATGGCAGCTTTGGCTCTTGTGCCTCTAGCTCAAGCACGCTTCGACTGGTTATATGCACGAGACACCATTGCTCAGTGTCCTCCTTGCCCAGTGAACGGAGAGGCTCGAGACTGTTCCCATACAGTAACCATTACCAACCCGTCCGGACCATATGAGACAGTTACAGTATCGAATCCCAAGGGTTCTTATCAGACTGTGACAGTCACGGAACATGGCGAGCCTGGCAAGACTGTCACCATTACCCAGAACTATCAGAGCCCTCAAACCAAGGTTGTATACGTCAGCCAGGGCGAAACCATCAATCCACCCATCGAGACCATTACCGTCACTCACCCTGGAAAGGTTATCACTGTGACAAAGACTGAGACGGAGTACAATGGGTACACTGTGACCAAGAATGTTAACGGATATCCTGTAAACTCTAACGGCAACGGATACCAACCCGGTCCCAAGACAGTTACCATTAGCCACGGATATTCAGTTCCAAGTGCTGGCTCTCCCAACTACAATGGAGGAGTTGTCACCAAGGTTGTTGGCGGTGACTATAAGCATCCCGACGCCCACACAGTTACTGTGATCAATGATGGCGAGGTCAAGACATTGACATACACCGACGGTAACTACAACACCGTTGTCAAGACCATCACCGAGGACAATGGTCACGAGGAAGTTGTGACTGTTACCGGTAGAGACGAGTATGAGGTCATCAAGACGGTAACTCTGGACTATGGCGGCAAGAAGGTTATTAAGACCGTCACTGCTGAGAACACAAACAACTACGTTGTCACAAAGACAGTCCAGGATGGCGACAAGTACCACACCGTTATTGTCAAGCCTGGGCCGACTACCAGCATCATCACCAAAGAGAACGGCGACTACATCACTACTGTTATTGAGGCCCCTCAAAGCTACACCCTGACAGCTCCAATTCGTTACGGATCTGCCGCTGTAACTGATGACGACTGTGAGACTTTCACGAGGACTGCCACTTACACGGGCATGCCTGAGGTTGAGGTCATTGTTTACGATCCTGAGACTGGCGACTCGACTTGCACAAAAGAAGATGGTTCATCTTGCCACTCCGGGTACGATGACGACAAGACTGGTTATGGCGACAAGGGCTCTCACACTGGCGGCGACGACAGCAAAGGTACCGACAACTCCAAGGATCCCCATTCTGGTGGCAGCGACAAGGGTCAGTACGCCGACCCCAGCTACACAAAGGGCGGCCAAGGCGGCAGTGACAGCTATAACACCAACCTACCTGTCTACACCAAGATCCACACTTACGGCAATGGCGACATCTACACTGAGGTCTATGGCGCTGATCCTACAGGATGTGAATCAGTTGCCATCTCCACCAGCATTGCGACTGTTTATAACACCGTGGTTGTGACGGTTGATGGCAGCTCTAGCCAGTATGCTCCGCCATCAAGCACCCCAGCTTCCAAGGGCCGGGCCGAAAGAAAGGTTCGCTCGCCTTTGTCTGTTCGGCGGTGATGAAATTAGTCAACAAGGATGAGTTTCCTTCCTAGAGTTAGAGTTCAAAATCGGCGGGGGTATCTATTCGATGGTTTGTTAGGAGGAATGGCAACGGGGGCTATAATATGGGCCTGTAATCAGTAAATTTATCTAGTAATTATATTTCCTTGTCTACCCACTCTCCATTCTACTGCTATCTGGTGCGAGTTGGACGATGTTGCTTATTTCATAATTGATGTGAATGCTGTATCTTGTCTCACATGTTACAAATTGATGTCCGTTCAGCCAAAAGGAAACATGCGAGATTAGCTCTCAGGGCACAAATATCCCGCACAACCAGACTCGAACTAGGTTACTTACTTACGGCTCAAACAGTATTGAACATTAAAGTAACATGTTTCAACAAATAAGGTCTTGGTAAACCTGGAAATGTCGAGATGCGGCGAGCCTACCTACCCTGTGGCAACAATGAAATTAAAATGCTTTGGAGGTTGCTTTTATGCTTGTTAGAATAAGAATATCATTGTAGGAAAATAATATTATGAACTTAGAAAGCTCAGCCATCATTTAATGAACAGGTTATCTAAAGGATTGAATAAGAACTTCATAATGACTTTGTATCAGACAATAGTACTGTGCAGACACAGTGCTGGAGATCTGTTTAACTATTGATATGGTGATTATACACACAGCACGTGTTAGCGGTTCAATCTATCAGCACGGTGGACTCTGCATACTATCTCTTACCAAACTCAACCCTTTACACATTTCCTTTCCACCACATACAATATTCAATAGAGACCCCCCCCTCAGCCACGTGCTTTTGGTTTAGCAATCAACTCACGACAAGCGAGACCGTGGAATGATGGCTGAAGCATTTCAACCTACTTAAACAAAAGTCGAGAATCGAGGCGTCTATTTAGCGGTAGGAGGAAGGTCTATCACTCCGCGACGTCTAAATCAACGCTCGAGACCCTTTCAAGCTATAAGGCTCCAAAGATCGAAAGTATTGCATCTTTGGTCCAGCCTATTCCATCATGGAGTACGTAGAGGCTTAGCGCTTCCGGCTTGTTAGTAACACGGTCCAGACCCAACAGTCGCCTCATTACCCTACAACGACGCGTTTTGACAAATACCTTCCCCTAACCATCTGCTGACTTTGTTGGCTGTCGATGAACGATGGCAGAGGCTAATGCGATACGGCTTCCAAAGTGGAAGCGCTTTCAAGCCACAGCCGTCTTGAATCATCGACTGGGGAGGAATGTGACGACCACCACCGAAACACGTCAACATCAGTGGTTTAACTTTGCATGTACCGGCATGGCTACTGCAGTGATGAAGACGAAAATATTGGAATAGTGGTAGATGGTCATTATCTCTTGCCTTGCGCTGTAGCCGTGGACCCTGCCAGCAAAAGCATTCGAGTTCAGCGTCATCTTTGTGCACTCGACGGATTGATCCATTTCCGCGAATTCTGGTCTCTGCGTGTCATCATAGGCTCAGCTGTGTCCGTTTTGTCAACTAGGAACTGCGCCGCTGCCGCTTTACCAAGATCGGAAGCTTGTCTTACAAATTGAGCGAAATGTCTCGGACTGTTTGGATTGAGTCAACCAGCTACCTGTACATTATTCCCCCTCGCCTCCCAACACATATCACCAGGGCCTCTTATACTCAATAGTATAACAAACACCCGTATACATCTGAATCTCTTGGGGAAACGGGAAGATGAGACGACCCAAAGCCTTCTTCGACTACTTTGCTACATGAAGCTTGAACTTACAGAGACAACTAACATTAGCAAACTGCATTAGTACTGTATGATCCACATTGCCATATCCGGAGCATAAAATGGATTGCCTACCATACCGACGTCAGGCGCCGGGTAGATACTCTTTACGCTTGGGTTGTGGTTCCTGAATACCAAGAGCTTCATGCTCGCGAGGCGCATGACTTTACGACGGTTGCGTACACAATGCGGCAGCCCCTCGAGCTAAATCGTGCCGGCGTCCCGTTTATCACAGAGTGCCCAACCTGATTCACTCAAGGGTATCGTCCATATTCGTCGAGGCCACCAAAGGCGTCACGAGGAGGCTTTGGGTCCCTCACAAGCAATCAGGACTCGACCATGATAGGACCTGTTCTTTGTCTGTACCTTGAACGCCAAGGACGTCAAATTCGGAACCGCTGAACCTTTTTACTTTTGGCTCATGGGTCTCGAATGCCACCACACCAGGGTCTTTGACGCTGCTCAACTACTTAGATACTGAGAATCCCGTGCCAAACTGCTCACAATTCCGTGAGTTGTCTCACTAAACCACCAATTTACACGATGAAGTCATCCGAACTACCGACTTCGTCTCTCGTCACTTCTGCCCGCGCGCTGAATTGCACGCGAGGTCACATTGGAATATGCGCCATCGTACTAATGTTCATTATGTCGACTGTGGTCTGGAAACAAAGAGATTTGGTCGCGGTTCGACTTCCTTCTTTCGAGCAAAAAATACCGAACACACTGAATTCCAACAATACCACATCCGCTAATGGTACCTTGGATCGTTTCTGGTCAGCAAACGGAGAATGCATGAAGGATCTATCACACTGGGAAAAGCCAGCAGATATTAGCAAAATTATGGGACTTGTGTTTTATGGCCGACGGCAGTCTGTCTCAATCCTGGATTGCTATCTCAAGGTATGTCTGAGTAACGCCCTATCATGTAACAATGAAGTAACATTCGCAGCGCAACCTTGTGAAGAACGGTGGCTTGCTGGATGGAGTTATCTTTGTGGAACGAACTAGGGATCCTCACGATCTCGCGTTTTTGAACAAACTCATTGAAAGCGAGAGTACATATGAGAAATGGGAAGTTGAGATGGGCGATAAAGATAATTTTGCAAGTGGTTTTGGCAACTCCTATGACAGAGTCGAAGACAATGTCATGTACGTCAAGATTGACGACGACATTGTAGGTTTACAGTGCAGTCTTGCTGTAAAGGATTACTAACACTCCTAGGTCTTTATGGAAGACAGTGTGATTCCGTCCATTGTCAAGAAGAAGATCGATCACCCTGAGTACTACATCGTCTCTGCCAATGTTGTCAATCAGCCGCTTCTCAGCTGGGTTCATTGGAACTTGGGCTCCATACGACCCTACCTTCCTGAGGTTGATGAGACAAACCACCCTAGGTTATCTAAGGTCGACAGTCAGAAAAAGTTTGACTGGAGACCCTCGAATCTACCATCATGGAACGGGCCAGAGTCTTTCTCGCTTGCCAGTTGGGAGCCTGATGGTGTTAAACATCGCTGGCTTCCCCTCGACAAAAACAGAAAGGATCATATTCTCGACACAACCCCTATCGAAGGGACCGAGTACCACCCCATGGGTCGCGGCTGGACCGAGTGGAAGATTGGCGCGCAAGAACACTTCAGCTTATTTGAGAACCTTGAGAAGAAGAAGTTATCCGCCTATAAGTTCGACACATGGGACTTTCAATACGAGCGAATGGGCATTCAGTTCGTCGCTCTGCTGGGCAGGGACATCAACCGGGCGAAGCCAATCGAGGCTGACGACGAAAACCACTTCTCATGCACCGTGCCACGCGCGCTGGGACGACGTAAGTGAACACTACTCCGATGACTAGACAGCCCACTAATATACGGATAGACGCTGTCGCAGATGGGCGTGGAGTCGTTGCTCATTACAGCTTCGGAAGTCAGCGCGAGGGCATGGACCAAACCGATATTCTCGATCGGTATAGATCATTCGCGCTTGACAAAATCTGTGCAGGACCCATGCTATGGACCCCTAACGAAGATTAACATAAGTTTCCACCGGAAAGCAACTCATTAGAAGATGCACACATTACCCCTTTCTTTTTGTCAACATCTGTATATTCAATTCCCATACCCAGGATCGGCCAAGCGATGTATCATAGATTATAGGACTGGTTAGACAGGGTCTAGAGTCGAGCGTGGAGCTCGTTTCGGGCCAGTCAATATAGATAGCAAGTGGAGTGGAGCAGAAACGAAACACAAATCAATTTAAGCAAGTCTTTGTTAACTGCTCATACGAGGAAAGCTATAGCGGCAGCAACCCAGGCTCCTGACAGTAAACTCCTTTCAATGATGTATCTTGGGCTTAACTACTGTTGGCTGGCTTACGGTTATTGTCTCAGTCACTAATCACGGACGAAAGTAGTAGGACGACAAAAGTATTAGAGTAGGAAAAGAAGAATGGTATAGGGCTTATAGCAACGCTAACAAGGATGGTATAGAGATTGTTTTTGGTCGTTTTCTGCTTCCAACTCGGTCAAAATGTCACCCAGTGCTATTGCATCGAATACGCTTGCTAACTGTCCTTTCAAAAATCGCAGAGGCCGTGTGATTAGAGTAGTATAATCGAGCAAAGCCAGGATCGTACGGAGATTAAACAAGCATTGATTTAAGAAAACGCCTTGTCATCAAAGTTGGACTCGTGTCGGGTAAGGCTGGTCTCCTTCTCGACTTGGGCGAGATCAATGTGAGCAACAGCATCCTCACCGTCGAAGATACGGG
Organism: Fusarium torulosum; assembly: GCA_900312805.1. Taxonomy (NCBI): domain Eukaryota; kingdom Fungi; phylum Ascomycota; class Sordariomycetes; order Hypocreales; family Nectriaceae; genus Fusarium; species Fusarium torulosum. Next base: position 19,891 of record ONZP01000701.1, read on the forward strand.
CGATCTCCTCAAGGGTGGGTCCCTTGGTCTCGATGTAGAAGTAGTAGACGAAGATGAGTTCGCAGGTGTCCCAGAGGGTGTAGAAGAGCATGAAGTTCCAGTGGTTGGGAAGATTGTTCCATGCAAGCTTGTTGGTTTGGCTGGTTGATATATGTTAGCTATCAGCGCCAAATTAACGATTGTGGGAAATTACTTACTTTCCAATAGCAAGGATGGCCTGAACGGTGATGTTCATGATCATCATACCCTTGGCACGAAGGTGGAAGGGGAGGACCTCCAGGGCGTAGGCGACGAGCAGACCCGAGAAACCGATATCGTAGAAGATACCGAAGAGCCAGACAAAGGCAATTTGAGCGTAGCCGGCGCCAGTGTTGGAATAAGCGACACCACCTTCAGGATTCTCCTTGGTGGGGGGAGTTGCGTATTGGGAGTTTTCGTAGATACCACCAGTGATGGTCCACAAGACGAAACCCATGACCATACCGGAGATGGCGGTAAGGAAGAGAGGACGACGTCCAACCTTGTCAACAGTAAAGGCAGCACCAATGGAGATGGCGAGATCAAGAATAGTCTTTCCTGCAGAGAGCTACAAGGGAAAAGAGTCAGTCAAGCCGTGTCTGGATGGTGTGATGTGATACTTACAGCAAGCTTCTTGTTCTGCTCCTTGATACCAGCACCTTCGTAGATAACATCCATGTAGTTGGAGAATAGGGCGTTTCCAGAGTACTGAGAAATGATACCAAGTGAAATGATGATAGCGAGACGCCATCGGTTACCCTTGGTCTTCAAGAAATCGATATATCTGGTAGACTTGGTTGAATTGTCGGCCTGGATGGTTTCCTTGATCTCACGGTACTGGAACTGGACTGTGGCATTGTTTACGTCACCACCAGCATGGTGCTTGGCGAGAACTGCGAGAGCCTCTTCCGGTCTATCCTTGTTCATGAGGAAACGAGGAGACTCAGGAACCCAGTAGATACCGCAAAGCTGAATGATGGAGGGGACGGCTTGGATGAAGGTGATTGATCGCCATGACCAGTTGCCGTTGATGGAAGCAGTGCCCCAGCCGACGACGGAAACAACTGTGAGAAGTCAGAAACAGCACACTTTGCTACGGATCGCAAGTTTGCTACTTACTCAGGGAACCCAAGTTCCAGAGACAGTTGTAGACAGCAGTGAGAGGACCACGGTGCTGAGGATGGCAGATTTCGGTGAGAAGCATAGGTGAGGACATCTGAGCCAACGAGTTACCGAAACCGAGAATGAACCGACCTCCCATGTACACTAAAAGGCCTGGTCAGTATCTAGACAACACACGCTCAGATATTTAGAGACTTACTGCCGTAACCATTGCAGAAGGCAGAGACGAAGGACCCGGCGATCATGATAACACAGCCAGTCATGATAGTAGGCTTTCGGCCCCAGTTATCGGCGAGATAGGGGACAATAAAGAAGGATACAATGGAACCAATGTTGTACATGTTGATGAGAATACCAAGCTTGCTTTCGTTTGTGTGCTCGGGGAAAAACTCCTTCCATTTGTCCATCTGCTGGGAAGTGTTGACCATCATACCATCGTATCCAGTGGTGGCCGAAGCAATCAGCAGGAAGATAATGAGGAAGTAGAGCTTGCGCAGATGAGGCTCCTTGTACCAGGTAACCCTTTCGAATCTGGGAGCCTCAGCCTGAGCAATATCGAGAGGAGTCTGGCTGGTGTGGACAGCCGCCTTCGAGCCGATAGGCTGCAAAAACTTTGGTCGCGCCATTGTGAGTTGGGACCAATCGACGATGTACTTGGGTTGACAAAGAAGTGGCCCAATGTATGAGGTAGTGATGCGTCTCGTGAAGAGAGATAGACGAGTAAGAAAGTCATGGTTTCCCCGGGTTTGCACTGCTACTTATAAAGACGAAGTCTAATAGCAACAGTACCATTCCTACTTACCCCAGTTGAGTCGAGCCTGAACCTAGGCCTTGTCACCGTTGAGTGTCAAGCTGTAATGAGTGCGGAGTATACCCCGGGCACGGCGAGGTGCAGCCATGGTCCGGCGATGGTGTGTCCAAGATCATCCGGCATGGAAAGACGGTTAGGGAAGCTTGGACGCCTCGTTTGGGTCTTGGAGTTGCATAAATGTGACCATTTTTGGGTGTGCATTCAGACAGAGGTGCACGTGTGAATAAGTTCGGTAGATCAACGATGAGACAGGCTCCGAGCCAGGGGAATATACCTAAGATGGCGCAGATTGGCGCTGAGGGATGAATTTTGGATATGCGAGGAGGCCAATCAATGTTCTCCCAATACTTTCCCCAGCAATCTCAACTTTAATTATGGCTGAAGTCCATGGTGCTGGGCCGCAGGGTGGCCATTATCCCGTACGTGCCACTCATCTCGACCGTTCCATAAGGAGCACAATAACGTGGTCTGATGAATAGAGGACGAAGCTGCAGAACATTGCCTGTCATCCTTTCACGCCGCTTAAACAGACCCGTGAAGTATAAACTTGGAGTAGAGGACCGCGGGGTTGGACATGTTCGGAATAGACGAGATTGGACCCGCTTCGGCCATAACTACCAAAACATCTTAGCACACGCCACTCATGAGACTCTCCCCGACTTTTTGCTTATTTGAACGACACCATCGTCTAAGTGCTGTCCGTACATGTAGCATGTAACGTGGAGTCACATCCAGCGTCTAGATTTTGACATAAAATCGTTCTGCTTTTCACTCAAACAAGTCAGTCTCTGACACCACTGATGTGCGGGGGTTAGCAAGGCTAGCAAGAGTTACTGTAATAGTCTAGATTGATCGATGCAGTCCTTACCGCTTTGTCAAGTTCATGTAAGTCTTGTTCATCCCTGTCGCCCACAGGGTCGATAGTGCAACCGGGAAAATACACTCTGTATTCATCCGCCAAAGAGCTTGCTTCCCCCAGAAACGCAAAGGGAGTCTGGGGCTAGACCCGGGAATGGGGACTGGGGTACGCGGGGTTCAGGGTCCTAGGGCCAAGATTAGCCTCGGGAGTCAATATTTGATTGAAACTAACAGCCAAGTTGGAAGATGGTGTCGAGGTGTTTTGGAGACATAGCTTAATGGTTCGATCTAACCTGCCAGCAGGCAAAAAACATGTCGGATGGGCGTGCCTCCCAGGTTGGTTTCATCCTTCAGCCACTTTGCTGTCAACTCCCAGTGGGTTTCAGGGACTGGCCAATAAGATATCACACGGAAGCGGCTTTGTCCATGGGTTCAGAGGCAGGATGGGGTCGCATTCTGTTTAGCACGAGGGGACTAAAAACGCCTCTTATCGGAACCCAGGGCCGTAAGGATGAACCATGCGTCAGTGACTTGATGTGCTTTATTTTGCACAGTATCGTGGACTTTAAGCTGAAGCAATTGTGTGATTGTCGGTGGATGTCGGCTCTTGATAGACATGAACCAGCTCCTTGGTAAAGTCTGGAGAAATCCCCATAAGAATTGAGTGAACCAGATCTCGGCTATGTACTGTAATGGGGAACCAAGAACCTTGGCCATGGAGGGGACGAAACTGATCAGCGCGCCGAGATACGAAGAGGTTTTCGGTTATCGGCAGGCCAAGAGAAAATCAAGCCCTGTAATCCGTAATTCTGAATGCATCATCCGACCAACAAAACGTGCATTGTTGGTAGCCGGGTAAATGTACGAGTACGGAATTGTCGTCGATGGAGTTTCGGTGCTAGGACACAATACGCATAAAGAGACATTGGATCGGACAACGAATCGAACCCTTGACGCTATTAGGAATGGTGTACGGAGACGCGGGATGGATGCCGGGGAAGTGCCTGAAGCGAAAAACCATAGTCGGCGATTATTTGCTGACAAGACTGCCTCGTTCGACGCCATGTTTCATTCATCACATCCTATCCGTACTTGCTCGCGTAGGGATGCAGGCCGTTGTAACCTTAATTTTAACAGTAAAATGAAGTGCACACCATCATCGAGACGCTATGCGAAAATAACCGAGTTCGAGGTTAGACCCGAAGTGGGTGGCAGCCAGTTGAGAAGGATGAGGACTCTGGGACTCTGGGTTCTGAATATATTCAGCCTGAAATAAGAGTAGCGAGCTGAAAGTAAAAAGTCGATGAGCTGGAAGCCGCATCTGGAGAAAGGCTCCCTCGTGACTCCTTCCCCACGGATTAGCTAGCCCCGCGTCTTGCCACGAGGCAGGAGCCACCTGCGTTAGCCTATCTGCGCCTTGTACCTTCCAAACACCAAACACCAAAGACACCATCTTCGTCTTGAACCTTGCACCAACCGGTTGGTCGGCTGTGGCTTGCCCATGTACGTATTGCCATTGTATTAGTATGTCTATTTCTGTTTAGGTTTTCATTACGTAGACCGGATCAATTTAGCCAGCTCTTGTTCTTCATCGGCTATTGAGAAGCTGCATTAAACTTTGTATTTTTAGGGAGTTCTAGATCCTTTGACACTCTTGCTTTACTATGCCTCGTGATGGATCCTGATCCCTAGATTGCGATACTCACCAGGCTCATCTCTCAATTGCTAATAAATGAATTGGTGCTATTGTCGGCACTGTACCCTAATAACCGGTGCACCAATAAGCAAAGCAGTCCTCCTAAGAGGCCGCCGTTATTGACATGAACTACCTATCCTGGTTGTCATAACCTTTCTGTTGTATGTGAACATATGAGCCTATACACCGTTTCCCTAGCTCTTGGCTTCCTATCAACTCGTCATCAATACTTTTTCTTTCCGTGCCGAACACCATAAGCAAATACAACAATAGCAAGTGGTAAAGTTACACACGACCCCTTTCCCAGAACAGACAATTCCCACACAAAAAAAGCAAATGTCGGATAACTGCAGTAGGCACAACAAATTCTCAGACAAATCTTGTCAACCTAATAGCAATGCAATGGCACAATGGTCTAGACTTCCTCAGCCGGAAGTGCGCCACTCATCAGAGCAACATCGACCATATCGTCATCGTCATGCTCTTCCTCCTCCTCCTCCTCCTCTCGCTCCGAGATGGTGCTGCTGCTAGATCCGCGTTCCAGTTCCTCGATACTCTCCAAAGCTCTAGCAAACTTCTCACGCTCTGCCCTGAGTGTACCTCGTCTGGCAGCAGTGGTCGGATCCTCCTCCATGAGTCTCTCATAGACACTCTTGGCGTCAGCTCCAGCAAGGCCTAGCTTGCGATCGAGATGGTAAGGCAGATTCCTCTGAATGTGCGGTATCATGCCGTTTGTGATGTGCAACGCTATCGCGTCCGCGAACCTCAACGCTGCGAGGCGGTAGTAACCCCTAACATAAGCTACCACTTCGAGCTCCCGCTCAAAAGAATCCGGCCCAAGCTTGGTCAACTCGGATTCTCGTCGCTTCTCGTCCGCTGCACGCTTCTCCTCTGTGAGACTCTCCCATGGGATAGGAGGCCGACCGTCCCCATATCCTGCCGCTTGCATTCGCATCTGGTGACGATATCGTGTCAAGAGAATCTGCTCGTCCTTTTGATATCTGCGAAACGCTTCCTGGTTCACAGTGAAGAGACCATATGTTTCCAGACGGTATACAAGATCAAGTGCACCAATCGTCTCACGACGCCGCTCCTCAAGGTATTCCGACAGTATTTTCTTACACTCCCGATAGATCAACCTCTTGTTCAGTCGAGCAAACGACGCGGACAGGGCCTTCTCAAGCATTTCGCTCAACAAGTTCATGACTTGGTTGAGGAACGCTTTCATCGGACCCGCCCAGGGCTCGATTGATTCACGACACATGTCATTGTACACTTCTTCTGTAATAATATCTGGTACACCAGCTCTGGTCTTGGACTTTATTTCATCCCTGACTTGACGGAGTGTACGGAATCCTCGTCCAACTGTACTGAAAGGGGTAAAAGGGGCAGGAAACTGTTGCCGACGTGGAGCGGGGGAAGAGCGTGCCACACTCCCTGCTCTACTCTCTTCAGGCCTTAGCTGAGAATGAGAAGGTGTTCCCATTGGTGTTTGCTCCATGCGAACACGCTTGGAAGGAGTGATAGGCGGCGCCATCGCTCGCCGCTTGCTAGGCGTATGTGGGTTGGTAATAGTAGCTACTGATCCTGCATCCGATTCGTCATCAGAGATGTCCACGACAGGGATATCGCTCGCATCTCTAAGTGTGAACTTGGGCTTCATGTCTAGAAGGCAGTCGCGGAAGTTGTCTGGCAATGGGACGAAGTACTTGGAAAACTCCGAGGGCTTTAGCTGTGATCGAGCTAGCTCACCAAACTCCATGACACTGGTCTGGACCTCGAGTTCGACGTTAGAAGGTAGTTCAGGCAGCGTGTTCAATTGCTCATCAATACTATGTTGACGTTGCTTAAGCTTTTGCTTGATATGAGGAAGACTGTAATTAGACTAAGTTAGTTCAATCCATATAGGCTATATTTATTGAGCATACCTCTTTGCAAACTCTTGTCCGAGCTTTTCAGAGAGAAAGGCCTTTAGCTTTTCGACACCACATCGATCTGAAAAGCCATGGAAGGTAGCTGGCCATCTTTCTAGAGAGTGGTCCACGAAAACAAGCTCTTCCCATTGCTTGAGCTCGTCAAGGTCTTTTCCTTGAGGTCTGGAGGTGATAAAGTAACCCAGCCCGGTGATGTGAGCCTGTGCTCTCATGATTGCTAGCCACTGCTCGTGGTTTCCACCCTCCGGGATGAGATCGGCCTTGGTCAGTACGCCGATGGTCCTGTTGAGAGCACCGAGCCTGCGAACCAAACCGAAAGTAGATGAGTTCTCTGCATCACTGTTCATTGGCATAGAACACATAATGATCGCTGACGGATGCTGAATGTACTCCTTGGAAAGGTTCCTCACAACACTGACGAGATAGTCGTCGCTCGCATCGGCTGGATTCTGGAAGATACCGGGCATGTCGTAAAATGACAAATCTGGGAGTTCAGGGCCCTTGATCTCAAGCGCGACGATATTTGGCGAAAACTTTGCTGCAACACTATCGGCAGCTCTATCGATGGGGATATTGAGAGCGATATTACCAGAACCGGGGACGAATAGTTCAGGGCTCCTGTTGTCGTTGAGAATAGCGATCTGAGCCCATCGCAGAACGTCCTCGATCTCACTATGATCAATCATAGTCTTGAACTCGTGGATAATGGTCCCTGATAACTTGCGCCAAGGGAAGAAGGGGTCTTTATTTGTGACATCACTTTCAGAGATCCGGCCACTAGCTGGAGGGTCATAAGTGTACTCCTTGCGCAACCATACACGGCAAGATGGGTCGTGACTTCGCGAGACACGGATGTGAAGTGGGCAGCGCGTGCATGTGCCTTCGCTGCGTGGGAGCTCTAGATTTGCGAGACCTGACATAAGACTAGACTTGCCTGCCGACTGATCACCAACAAGAACAAGCTCGGGAAGCGGAACATCATGAGAGACACCGAGCTGCTGAAGTTCGCCGAGCGTGTCGTTGCAGGCCTTGAGTTCTTTGCCGATATCCTGGAAGGAGTTCTGAAAGAAGCTTCCATCAGCAGGAATCTGGCCGGTGGGACTCTCAGCTGCAGCGTTGGGCCGCATCCTGAGTTCTCTTAATAGTGGCTCTGGTTCAGTGATCCGTTCACTAGGTGTTGCTTTGAGGGTATCGTCAGTATGCGCGCTTGAAAAGTGATGCGGAGAGATACTCACGTGCATCTGACCTGCCGTGGTGATAAAAGGCCTGGTCGGGAGGGATGAGGTTGGTGCTACCTCCGTAGCTTGATGCAGTGGAAGGAGCAGTTTTGTGGCTGTAGTTGAGAGTTGCAGATTCTGGGAAAGCAGAAGTGTCGCCCGAAGATTCGGGGTCTGGCTTGATGATGGTGTTGTGCCCACGAGGTCCACGGCGCCTTGGCATGGATCTGGGTGAATGGTTGTAGGTGGCGCGAGAAGTCATGATTGAGATCACTGCAATGGCAGTGACAGTGACAGTGATAGTGGCAGTGATAGTGCCCTAAAATTGGCGATGTGAATTAAAAATGCAGCGCAAGCTCATGAACAAGCTCGTTTGTTTGTCTACTTCACAGGGCTGGCTGGTGCAGTAGTAGCTTGCTTGGTCTCGCCTATACAAAGTAAACAAAAATAAGTGAAATGAGGGTATCAAAGGACAATTAAGCAAGGAAAAGTACTGAATGAGAGGAAATAGTCAAGGTCTTGCAGATAAACTGAAGTATCATGGACATAAAGATACAGGATAAGAAGAAGTTGAGCTAAAGTTTCCATCAAATCCGTTGCCATGCAGTTTCACTGGTTCGCTGGTTCGCGATCGGCATTGGCTGCCTGATTGTCCTTGCTTCTTTCAACTGGGGCTACCGTTGCTCTGGAGCAACACGCTGCCCCGATATTACGTGATAGTGGGTATGGGTTTGGTCAATAATTATGAGCACAAAAACGCTTCAAATATGATAAGAATAAAACTATAGTTTTCTGGACCTGAACTAGACTAGATCCTGGAATTTTTTTATCAACTTCAAATACAGTTCTGCTGTTATTGTTGTGTTCATCATCACTGGTCTTAACAGCAATTAATTCTTCGCGGAGTTCTCAAGACGGACCCAGATAAATTAAAGGGGTTGGGCTGCAGGTTACCAACGCGTCTGCAATCCCCTGGACGGCACTTAAAGTGCTCTCCACAATTAACGTCATTTTGGTGATTGCCTACCAACGAATCCCCAACCAATCCATCTCTTCTCTCTTGCTTATTGAATGTCGTCTCGAGGATCTGGCCCTGTAACAATAGAGCTCTATCACAGACAGTGGGTATCACAAACAGTGGGTTGAGGTTCTGAACCAGTTTTCAATTCAGTGGGTTTGCCGCTTCTAGGTTCTAAGTTAACGTCCCGCCCCGCGCCCGTCTCCACATTTTATTCCCGCTGTGCCGTTCTTCTGGAACATGAATCAATCCTCCACTACCAAACGGATAGGTATTTAATTACCGCGACAATGGACAACGAGGTCAATGTGCGATCGACTCGAGCTCGAGTCCGCAGACGTGAAAAGATTAACAATGCGTCAGAACATTCATTCATTCATTATCCAGTGCTGCGCTAGAGGAGCTGACGCGCTTGTAGTTGCATAAGCTGTCGGAACAGCAAAGCGCGCTGCTCTGGGAAACATCCATGTGATAGATGCATTAGACGTAAAGAGACTTGTGTTTTTGAGGAGAAAGAGAAGAAAGCAGCCGTTTCGGTCAAGTATGTGTGATATCAAATGGTTTGTAAATAATGAAGTCGTGTGAAAACTGACGAGTGTAGTTATCTAGACCAATTACATGCTCGGATCGAGTCACTAGAGGCTCAGTTACGATCACAATCTGCACGAGAACAAACGCCAGACGTTGACTCAAATTCGATTCCATTAGAACATCAAGAGATACCTTCACCATCGAGGGGCTCTTCAGAAGGACCCTCGGGTTTGGACGGGCATAGAAAGACACCATCAGTACGTACCCATTTCAACAGTCATGTAACACCTTTCTAAGTCACTACAAGATGTCACAGTCAGAAGCCCTCACAAACACTCTCGTTACTTCCGAACCACAGATCAAAGTCCATCGCTATGGCCATGCCGGTAAATCCTATTACAGCAATCCCATTGACACCAGTACTCATCATGTTAGCCTACCTCGGACACAGCTCAACATTGAGCTTCAGCCGCAATGTCCGTAACCTTCTTCAACAGTCATCGCCCATAGCAGATCCCGGGAGTGTATCCATGGAGCGGCAGGACATATCGTATATACGGACCTTACCACCAATAGCTCTTGACCTGTCAAGCATCCCATTGCCGAAACTGTCGTACGCCAAATATCTGACCAACACCGTGATTGTACACATCGGCTCCCTTTACTCCATCTTTGACTCGGAGAAGTTCCTCCAGCGATTACAGAACTTCTATGATGGCCGCGAAAAAGGTTCAGTGCCTGAGGCAAGCTTGTGGCATATACAGATGCTCCTGGTGCTGGCGTTCGGCAAGTCAATCCAGTCCAGGGAACACTCCGAGATGGGTCCTTCTGGCATGTCCTACTTCACCAGCGCAGTTGAAGCTATGCCCGATATAAGAAGACTCTACGAAGATCCGTTGTTGTCGATTGAGATTCTTTGCCTATTGGCATTGTTCATGCACGCCACTGATCTTTTGCAAGAGGCTTATGTTACAGTCAGTTCGCCAGCCCTGCCAATCGTTCTCTGACCTAACCGTGTCCTTTAGATTGGACAAGCCCTACGGATATCCGTCACCAAGGTCTTAAATAAGCAATTCCCGGAAGCATTAAGATCTCCAGACGCCGAGTACCAAAGACGTCTTTGGTGGACGGTGTACTGCATTGATAGGAAGTCGGCAGCTATGCTGGGTAGTCCTTCGGTCATGAGAGACGAAGATATCTCTATTCCGTTCCCAGCAATCAAGCCCGGGGACGAGTCCCAGAACGCGTTCGCTATCCATGCCATTCTATCTTCACATCTAGGCAAAATTCTTGATGGTAAATCTCCTCCCTTGCTTACGCAAATTGTCCCTTATCTCACGTATTTGCAGTCATTTATGGGGTCCACGATCAACAACGCAATTTTCTTGTCGAAGTTAAATCCATCCTCTCGCGCATTGCCGAGACTTATTGCGTTTTGCGTGAACATCTGCCACTTGACGTTCATCAACAAAGCCAGCCACTTTCTCGCGAGTCTGCCACGCTGCACCTCCTCTTACATCAGGTATGCTGTCAACGTTCAACTACTTCAACCCAAGCTTATATGACTCCTCCAGTGCGTCATTCTGACTGTTCGACCTGTTCTCTTCTCGCTTCTCAAACCTCTATTGACCACGACTGGCCCCGAGACCAATACTCGATGTTCCTCTTCGCCATTTGAGTCAATGCTGAAGATGTGCATCGAATCAGCTGTACAGATCCTCAAGATCATGTCGATGCTGAAACAACAGATGATGTGTGGTAGGCATTTTATACCCCCAGCTATGAACATCTACTTATCTTCGTGCAGACATTTTCCTTCCATATGACATCGATGCCTTATTCTCCGCAGCATTCGCCCTGATTCTGATCGATATCATCAGACCAGCAAATGAGTTGCTCTGGGATTTGCCTCAGGTGATGAACCTACTCGGGGAATTTGTATCACGACGCGTAGCTCCAGCCCAAGCTTATCGATCAGACCTTGTCCAGATTCTTGAGTTACACACCAAGATACGCGGTAACAACAACAGTCAACAACCGGATAGTAGTGGTGCGTTCGATCTTAGCGTTGTCCCCGGCTTGGCTGGATATGCTATAGCCCACCCAGGCCAAACAGACACATCTCCAGATCCGCTGTGGTCGAACATACGTGACGGGAACGAGACTTTTGCTCCTGCGCATCCTGAGACTATTTTATCGGTGATTGACGATCTGAATATGGAAGAGTTTAACTTCATAGACACAGCGATGCTTGGCAATGGCTGGATATGGGATCCGGACAACATATCTACAAACATTTAAATCAAGCAGTATTGAATAAAATCATGTCTTTTGCTATGTCAATCCAGCAGAGCTCTGTAGAAAGCTCTGAGCAGTCAATGAGCGTTGTCATGTCTGACTCCGACTTACACCGGAAGGCTGTTCCGGAGGATGCTACGTAGCCTACGGAGCAATATTCCGCTTCAATTCTCAAGTGCTATTTCAACACGGGTTATCTCTATTAAAGTCCTAAATAAGACTTTATTTTAAATCGATACAATGCCATTGATAGCTCGTTATATTGTCCAAACTGTTCCCAACTTGAGAACTACAGCTCGTATATCTCAACTCACAAGGCGTCCAAACATCTCAAACCACCTCTCGGTTCGGACCTTTTCTATCACGCCTTCGTCTCTCAAGATCATGGAGCCTGTATTCTCCCCCAAAGCTGTCGCGCGTATGTGAAACAATCCGTAATATAAAAATCAAACTTACTGAATACCCAGCAATCGGTCCATACACCCAAGCCATCAAAGCCAATGGCATGGTCTTTCTCTCAGGGCAAATCCCCGCCGACTCACAGGCAAAGCTCATAGAGGGAACCATCGCGGAGAAGACTCACAAAATGTGTCAAAACGCAAAAGCTGTTCTGGAAGAAGCGGGGTCCAGTCTAGACAAAGCTGTGAAGGTTACAGTGAGTTATGTAATTTGATATTCCCGTACCCCTACCTAACAGAATGTCAGGTTTATTTCAATAATCTCGATGACATGCAGGAGATGAACGAGGTTTATGCCAAGTACTTTCCGCACAAGCCAGCCCGGAGTGCGAGTGAGTCTCCGAAACTCCCAGCTGGCGCAAGCATGGAGATGGATATTATCGCGCTACAGTAAGAGAACAATGGGATCTTGAGAACAGTGTTCTCACTGAGTTTAGTAGAATTTGCATAGTTTGATATATAAGTTTATGGAGTTCATGTCCAGCTTTAGGCTCCTATGCTGTTGCGTATCTTAAGTTTTCTCGGCTGTTTCCAGATGCAGCTGTGTCAGTCAGCGGCCATTTTTTCGGACATATGATAATCTTCTACTTCTTGTGGTTCACACCTTAACTGCGGAATTATGACTTTGCAAGGCAACAAATCTGGTCAATTCATATATCAAAGTTAGTAAAACCCAAAGTGGAATAGGTTGAAGTTTAGATTGAATGACCACCACTTCCTTTCATCCCGTAAGAAAGCATCTTTGCTGTTTTCATGATTATTAATTTATTCTGCATGTTACCTCGGCTTCGGTGTTACAATCTTTCCAGACCGTATTAGTCTCTTGACAGCTTCAGGCCAAACACCTGTATATTATTGAGTCGTCATCCTTATCAATAACGTAAGCGGTTTGCACTCACCTTTGTACCGTGCCCAGAATTTGTCTCATCTTTTCGATTTCTTCTTCTCGAACAGCGTAGAGCTTCTGTATACGATGCTGCCCGTAACCGGAAATAAAGTCCGAGACTGTCCAGCTCTCTGTACATGCAACAAGTGTGTCTCATCTCAAGGGCTTCGAACGTAAGCAATCGAATAAGCTCTAACGCTGGAGCTAAAGGTTGACTGTCTGGGGG
>ONZP01000702.1:0-11343 GCA_900312805.1 Fusarium torulosum
GAGTATATATTATGGCTTAGTAAGAGTGTATTATTAGGTAGTAATTAGTATATAAATGCTAACTATATAGCTTCTCTTATACTAGTGGAATTCTAAGTAGGGCTATAAGGTTAAAAGAAATTCAATACTAAAATTTTTAAAGAATATAACTTTATTAAGTAAGTACTATAATTAAACTATAATAAGGCTATAAGGGTTAAATACGCAGCTATAAGTATAGCCATAATTACCATAATAGTAATTATATATAACACAATGAGGGAGGGTGCCCGCTGCGCCAATTCAACTAAAAGATTAATCAATGCTGACCTTCGGTCAGACTGCCCTCCACAATGGTATATAATGCCTCTGAAGGCCCTGACCAGGGCGCCTTCAGCAGGGTGTTACAACTATCCCCCCTCTCATAGGCGATACGTCCCCGTATCGGGCGATCATACCGTGCCGACTTTTGAGGAGCTAACGCACACCGTCAGCTATAGGGCCTAGCACAACCGATGTCAACCCCCAGGAGCCTACTATAGCCAACCGGGCCACAACCTTATAGAAGGGTTCCGGGCCAATAGGTCCCCTGTAAGCCCGACGTAAGCCTATCGCGATAACAGGGCTGCGAGCACCAACCGAGACCGAATCACACGCGAATCGGGGATCAAATGCAGAACCTTCGCACAGCCAGAAGACCAGCGAAGGTCAGCATAATTGTAACACAATGAGGGAGGGTGCCCGCTGCGCCAATTCAACCAAAAGATTGATCAATGCTGACCTTCGGTCAGACTGCCCTCCACAACGGTATATAATGCCTCTGAAGGCCCTGACCAGGGCGCCTTCAGCAGGGTGTTACATTATATACTAATCTTTTACCCTATAGCTTAATAGCTTATATAACCGTATTATTAAATATTAAATACCTAGTTAATAGATTAAATATAGTTATAAATTTATAGAATTTATATATTAATTAGTTACTTAGGATATAAACTAACTATATACTATATAAAGATTATTCTTTTACTCTAGTAGGTAAATTCGACTTGGGGTTCAAAGCCACCAGCACATTTTTGGGCTAAATTAAATTACGATCCCCTTTCCAAGGCTCGAATTAGCATTCCAAACCAAGTTTTATCTAATTTCGATCCATATTGTAGCCATGGCATGCCATCTAATATAGCGAAGATTAGACTCTCGATCGAGCATCACATTTCCTATTATGGAATAGTGGAGTTTGTCTGTCAAGTATTACATTTCCTATTATGGAGTAGTACATTTCATCAGTCAGCTTAGTCATGCTTATAGTATTATATCCCAATGCTTAACCTAATAGTAATTTGGAAACCTATAGTAGTTAATAAGCGAGCCTATTAGCTTTAGTAATATTTGAGAAGTAAGTAATATAAAGACGAGATAAACTTAAAATACCTAAATGGTGAAAGTTGTATTATTATTAGAAAAGTCTATCTTTTATTTATCCTGCCCTAAATTAAACTATCAGCAGTTTACTTATAGTTCAAGAATAAAGCTAATACTGTGCGGGCGGTTAAGTCACTTAATAAAGACAGATCAGTACCAAATAAATTGTATAGGGTAGCAAAAGCAAGGGGCGTTTCGACAAATAGACTCTATTTTCATGTTTCATCAGAAATTAACGTCGACCATAACCCACTAAGTTACCCCTACTAAAAGTGTGTGTAGCTAAATTCCCTTCTTAGCCAATGAATTATTGCTAATAAAAAGGTAGGCCTCCCTTATCGTAGAATACTTCACCTCTAAATAACGACGAAGCTAATTAAATAACCATAGAATGAGTTTTCGCTTATTATCCCAGACCCTTGTAGAGCTGAGCTGTAGGATATGACCTACCAACGCTATGCCTTAAATTTGCCGGTTTAGGGCCTGCTTCAAAGTGTAATTTCGAATTGTATGATCGACTGAATTGGATAAAGTTTGAGATAGATTGATAAGAGAAAGGATACAAGACGAAATATAAAAGCCATAGCTTTTGTTTCTATTCTGTTGTAAAATTCTCTATTAAAAACACCCTTCGCCTTTCATAATCGCAGCAGTCTAGTTTATGAACAACATCGAATACTTTCCCCAGTTTCAGGACGAGTTCACGGAACTCGATTTCGTGGACTCGAACTATTCCCAAGATGGTACGCTTGAAACATGAGCTGTAATACTCTGAAGCATGTCACTAGCCAATTTACTGACGCTATATCTACTTGAAATATAGTCTTTCGGACAAATTTCGTGGACTCATCTACGGTGCTACCTCATCAAGATATAGGCCAATGGCTTCACTTGGAACCTTTTACAAATGAAGATGCTTCTTATTTTTCTTTCATGGACCAAGCAGGCTCGCTCGATTCGGGCATGGACTCTATGCCTCAGGCTGCCGACGATCTTTTCACTATTGATTTCTCACAACTAATAGCAGGGCCGGATCTGCACCTTGATCCCCTTGATACCGCTCTCTATGACAATTCAGGTTTCTCGAACTCATTTCCTGACCTTCCTGAAACGCTGAATGAGACGTATTTGGGAGATATGTCACTCTCTGGCTCACTGGATCTCAACTTCACTCTGTAGAGCAGAGCTCCCGTGTACAACCAGACAAGTGATTCTATCTCTGATACATTTCCTGTGTTTTATGAAAGTGCAGCAACATAAACACATTCATTCTATGATAACCCTTCTTCTGTCGATTATTCTTCTGCCAATGTATCTACGAGTGAGAGTTCAAGCTCAGAAACGATGGATGAACAGAAGTTCAAGGAGTATCCTGTTGCTCGTTTGAAAAAGAGCGAGTTTGTAAAGAATGGCAAGTTTCTTTGTAACAACGCGGACTGTCAAAAGGCCTTTGACAAAAACCGCGAGAGAAAGTAAGCCTTTGCAAGTTTCCCTCTTTCTGATTCGTTATTGTTGCTAATCAACACTAAAAGCAACCATCTTCGAAAAAATGAAAAGCCTTTTCACTGTTCCTGGCCTGGCTGTCAGTTTGAGGATTCCTGGAGGAAGGATATAATTCGGCATTATGACACTCATTATTCGCAAGAGTCTCTTCCCTGTCCGCAGTGTGGCGAAACTTTCACAAGACGTGATAACCTGAAGAGGCATGTCGATGAACTCCATGAGGGAAAGAAGAGAACCAAGAAGTCCTAGCTACAAACTTTAGTAAATAATGCGGATCGAATTGCCATGTGCCTCAATATTCCAGTAATCAATCCTGAGCAGCCTGGAATTAATAGTTCCTTTACCGGCCAGGTTACCTCATATGAAAGTCAGGGACTGTAGGTTCCACTGTTGTTCACCTTTTACTATCAAGCTAATCGCCCAAACCTGCACCTCCATCAGATTCCTCATCACTATCTCCATATACTCCACCAATCTCATCAACATTCTCATCATCATTGAGATGTGCCAGTGAATCGGTATCTGCGAATGCTATAGTTGTCAGCATGTACTTAAATGCAAATCCAATGCTGTCTGTTAATGAACTAACCATCACTTTCTCCATCCCCGCTCTCGAATGCTTCTTCAACTTCAGAAAGTGTGACAGACCCCATGCCTGCAGTGATGTTTGTTGTCGAGTCTGGCTGCTAAGGGGTTGGTTGTTGTTGAGTTATAATCTGCTCCTCTACCAGGTTACTCAGCTCTTTACTCAGGTTTGCTAAGACATGACGCTGGTCTAGCCAATGCTCGCTGTCCCCACCTCGAGGTAGATCGATAGGACGCTAGTTGAGATATGTCTTTTGGTGAGAGTCGGGCTCAACAAATCTACCAGGATGGAACTTGAAATATAACTTACAGCAGAGGCATGCCAGCTTGCTGCAAGCTATGTAACGATAGTGTTCTACGAATCTGCGTTGAGTGCGATGGAATTCTTCAAGGACCTGTATCTCGGCGTGCACATTGTGGTTCCTTTCCTCATCGTCATACATAGCCCTGATCGCATCTTCTAGTCTTATTGAGCCATTCCATCGTCCCACATAGGCCTGCATGTCCCCTAGGCGTGGATCATTGGCTGGAAGCATTCTTCTGATTATCGAATCCAGGTTTCTTAATCCATCTGTTACAGGCACCTTTGCTGCAATGGTGGCTTCAACCCTTCTGATCTTGTAAGAGTTGAGAAGTGGTTCAGGGCGGAGGGAGTCTTGAACGAGATTGCCAGGTATTCTAATTTTCTCAGATAGACGGCCAACAAGACGCTTAACAGAACGGAATAGCTCTGCTGTTCCTTTCGGAGCCACTCTCAGCTCCTGTTTCAGAGCTTCCAATGTTGCCATTTGAGGATCATGGCGAGCATTGTAAGCGGCCTGACAAAAGGTCGGAGAGTCTGTTGTAGCGGTAGAGGATTAACTCCTATCATTCTCTCAGCTGTGTGTTGGTCAATGACCACTTTTCTCTTACCAGGTGTCTTGATAGTGAAGAAGGGTCTACTGGAACTCTGCAAAGGATAAGAATAACGTAGCTGGTCGAACTTAGCATACAACGCTGTGATATCTTTACTTCCTAGTATGGGAAAGGGGGTAAGACTCAGGGGATTGCATAGAGTATCAAGCCCCGAAAAGATAGAACTGCTTATCAAATGTGTCAACGACTGGATAAGACGCTGAAATTTCTCTGAGGTGTTTTCTTCACACGGAATGAATCCACATATCCATTCGTTCATTGAATAAACGTTACAAATAATATAATTACTAAAAGTCGTTTTTGTACAACGCTCAGCTTGTTAACCTAACATAGTGTGCAACCTGGAAAGACGATAGCGGACAGAGCTGATGACCGTTAATAATTGCGATATCTAGTAAAATGTTATGAAAATAACATTAAGAGCCTTTTGGAGCTACCCTATCATGATGTTAACTATGAAATGGTAGAGGGCCGTTGTAATGAAGCCTGTTTCCGAATTTGCCCTTATAATGAACCAAGACCTTTGTCTGCATATGGTAGCTTGGCCTGACTTTCGGGTTTGAATAACTGCGTAGGATTGTTGAGTTGCTTTCGAAGAATTGCTAAAGTATCGAGAGTAGATTTGATTTTCGCCGGCATGTCTTTAACATCATTGGGCATGTCGAAGAGTGTTTCCGTTATATCCTTATTTGTATCTCTTGATGGGCTGAAAAGTATCCTCCTCTGAGCGAGTAGTCCTGAATAGAGTAAGATGCAGCGAAATGCCCGATTTGATAATATTTTAACCTTCAGTATAACAGAGTTAATCATACTGCGAGCATCCGGACGCTGGGTTAAAGACCATGTCGGCTGTTCTTCGTGATGTATTATGCCTTCTTGTCCCAGCAGAACCGATGCTGTTGCCATAATTTGCCTGGTTGCCTCTTCCAGAGAGCGATACATGTCTTCGGTTAATTCTGAAATGCTCTGCGAGAGCTGGATTCTGTTATGGCTAAAAATAGTAATTTGAAGCTCGATACTTAGCTGAACGCGGGATAATATTTCATTCGCGACGTTTTCGATTCTCTTAAGGTGATCCCTCTGACGAGAAAGTCGCCTTTGTAGCCGGGTAAGAGTCACTAACTTATCCTTAACTGATGATGTGTTTTTATGAATGCTCAAAGATGCCAAGTGTTTCTTAAGGTCGTTATTATCTTCGTCGTCTGCGAACCTAACGTGGTAGCTTCTGCGAGCGGGTGATAATGTTAGGACGACCTGGCTCTGGTATAAACCTTGTCGGCTTCCAAGCTCTACTAATCGGTTGAGTATGTCTTGCCGTTTGGAGGGATGGTAATAATTGTAATCCCTCCATAAAAGACAGAGCTTTATAATATCTTAAGCTCCTTTATTATAGTCCGAGGCAAATAATTATCTTAATAGTGCGTTTATTTGCTGCCGTTGATATTTAGTAGATCTACCTTTAGAGCGTGGATAGGGCCTTTGATTTATCTAAAGCCTTATCATCTTCTATAGAATATTCAAGATAATAGACGTCCTCGTTAAACTATCGAGGTTCCTTAAACCACTATTCCGGGATGTAGTAAAAGATTAGGCTATATTCTTGTAGTTAGAAGGCTGTGGACTTATGAGTATTCCGCGGAGCTGTTTTTATTAACCATCTCGATCTAATTAGGGACTGCGGTTAACCCTGCTAATTTAGTAAATGCTAAAGTAAAATAATAGATAAGTAGTATTTGATAATAGGCCTTTCGCGATTTATTGTAATAGATGGCCGCAGCTAGGTGAAATAACCGGATTATAATTATAGAAAAACCCTCTATATCTACTTGGTGGCGAAATAGCTATGTGCCGATTTTATATGATCTGAACTGAGCGATAAATGGCTATTTATAAGCTTGATTCTAGTAATATAGAATAACTTTAGGTCTCTTAAGTTTCAAGATTTCCTCGATTAGCCGATGGTATCATTCCGAGGGAATAGGTTTTGAATCCTGGGGTTTAAAAGAGAATACGTCTACAACGGTGATAGTATGAATACTCCGAGCTCCCTTGGAGCCGAATCTTATAAGTTTATTAATCCTCTTTAGCGTCTCGTAACGTTTCACGAAGTCGCTAAATGTGCCGTAGTAGGTTTGCGATTTGTGCGGGCGTTATAAAAGTATGATTAAGTCGGATTGGCCAGAGGCCAGATTGCATGCTTATTCAATTTCGTCTATCGGTCGTTTAATTCCTTGCCGAAATTCCTGATGAGATTCACGACTTTGATGTCCTGCACATCTGGCAAGCAAACCGGTGGCTCGGAGACGAGTCGTTGGACGCAGCGGGGAACCGGTATGTCAAGGCACAGCATTTTTAAGTCGCTCTTGACGTGATGGTTTGAGATAATTGTTACAAAGGTAATGTTGACAAAACTGCAGTTACTGAGCTTTCCAGGTTGCCATCGAATTGTCACGCGCAGATCATTGAGCGAATAATATTCACCTATCAGATAAGCCGTCACTCAAGCCATACATTAACCAACCAAACGAATTCATTGTTGTCCAAATTGTGTTGGCCTGAAGAGCCTAATTCAAAATCTTGACGCCCAGGCATCCATGCAGCAGGTCTCGTGGCTTGGATCTCCTAGTCCTTGGTAAAAGTTTTCAGCTTTACGTATTCGTACATTAATAATCTTATTTATACACATGCGGACACCCTATTAACAAGTGAGTTCGAGAAAATATGTTTGCGTCTTTTCCTTAACTTCACCGGAGGACACGAAATGCTTGAAAAAATGATTTGAAGTTTTAATGAGGCCTTGCTCCAAACCTAATGACGTCTTACCGATACCCGAAAGACGAAGTGATTGGGTTGGTTACTAATATAATGGCTCACTCTGACTGAAAGAAAAAAAAGATTTTCCGTAAGCCGTCCAGTCCTTACTGTGACTTTATACGATAAGAACCTACCTACCCCTCATTTTCCTTTTATGCTTGAAACTCCAAACGACCCTACATCTTAGACTTCACTCATCGTCCCCGCTTGTGCACCATGAATATGGATCGTGATGTTTCCACTCTGATTATTGGTACCTTCAGCGGTTCTGGGAGGGATGAGTTTGGCAGGGAACCGGACAAACGACGCTCTCTTTTACTTGATACAGTCATGGAAGGCCGAGCACGGGCATCTCAGAGCAGACTTCTCCAAATACCTGCCGAAATCCTAGCTGATATCATCGACTTATTGAGTGATGAGAAATCGACTTTATCATCCCTTGCACTTGTTAATAGCGACTGCCGACAACTTGCCCGCTGCTGCCAGTTCGCCGAGGTGGAGTTTGATTATAGTCGCCAAGCACAACAACTCTTTCTAGAACTTGCATGTGGAGCTTTGGCCGAGCCACAACAACCTACCATTGCTGCTTGTATTCGCAGAGTCACCTTTGCTTCTCGTCCACAATACGTTGCACAACATCATAGAGACCTATATGAATCTGTCTGGGGTGAAGCGGCAGAATCGTTCACCCAGGATCAACGGGAAACGTTCAGGAAAGAAAGCGGGGAATACTATACGCGATTACGAAAGGCTTCGATGTTAGCTATCGCGGCTATGCCCAACCTTGAGACTCTCATCTGGAAGGATGATGTCTCACTTGATTGGGAGTTTTTCGAAAAAATCACTCGCTCCAAAGCCCAGCACGTTAAGCTGAACAAGACGACTCTTGATGAACCTTGGTCGATGAAACCGCCGCTGACACCTTCGAGCTGGCCAATTCGATCTTTGGATCTCAACATTTCATTGGCCTTTGAACCTCTAGAGAATAGCGGTGAGACAGGAAACGGTACCGGTCGGACAAATCCGATGACAAATTTCTTTTCGACACTTTTCCAGCTTTGTTCGCCGACACTTGAGTCCTTAGCTTGGACTTACATGGACTTTCAGCCGCGTGCCAGAGGTCCTGTTTCACTGGGAGACACCCCCATATCGTTTCCTCGCCTACAGCACTTGCAGCTCGGGTGGCTCAACATCGACAGTGTTGCAATTTCCTCGTTTCTTGCTGCGCCCCTAAAATCTCTTGACTTACCTGATTCGATTTTGGCTGATGCTGGAACCCATCTTCCACTATCCGGGTATTTCAGGGACCTTGAAAGCTTCGTCGTGTCTTATTTGCCAAAAGAGATGCAAGCGTGCTTACACATTGCCGAATTTATCATTCATCACAATGATATCTATCGCTTGTACATCCATGAACGCTGTGACGCACTCGAAGACACGGCACACCTCAACCGTTACATCGTTCCGGCTCTTATGAGCCACGACTTTAGTAATCTTCGCTCTCTTTCTCTGGCATGGGGTGGGGGCAGCATCGATGAATCGACAAAACCACACGACGTTCACGTCTCTGAGACCGCCCTTGCGATAATCGGACGGCTTGTTTCTCTGGAGAAACTTAGTCTCTGTGCTGGATATTGTTTTGGATGGCGTCACCAATGGCTCGTCAACCATGAGGAACTCCGTCGTCATTTTAGTGAGCTCAAAGGACTTAAAATGTTGGCATTAGTCCGCGATACGTACCCCATACCACTCGCTGGTTTTGATGTTGAGCAGTATTACGTGCTTCGGTTTATCGGGGAACAGGAAAGGATTGATGCAGGGGCGCGACCAGAACTTGATCTGAATGAACGGACCTCTTTTGGTGCCATGCCCCTGGGTGAAGAACATGACGAAGATGACGATTTTCATCATGAACTGTGGGAAAGAGCCCATAGGAACCGTATGATTGGTCAGGCCGAGAGTTATGCTGCGATTCTGCCTAGACTTGAGTGGATTTTCTGCGGACAGCGGCCTATGGGGTTCAAACACAAACCTGGAGGATCAACTACAACGCGGATAGCAGTGCCGTTAACAAAGGTGAGGGATGAGTGTTACACATTCCTACAGTCAACCTTCAGAGGATCTCATTGTGACTGTTAGATGACAGACTATAACCTTAACATTCTTTTAGTTGTCATTACCTCGTCGCCAAGTGAATTCGTCCATTCCATACATAGGTTGTAGATGTTGAAACCTAGCATAAACTTAGGATTAATTCTCAATGATTACCTTGATTTGTTTCATCCATTTGTGACACATATGCGAGGTTGAAGTCCAGTCATATATTCTTCGTCAAAAGTCCCTAAAGGTCTTCTTCTAAGTCGATTAGGAACTTATGTTTCTACAACGATTCAAAGGCCCAAACTGTGCCGCTTTTTTCGTCAGTCGTGCTGTATATTGTGGCAGGCTTTGACAAATGAAATAACGGGGGGCTGACATGGTCTTGCAATTAAGTCAGCCGCAACCCCGCTCGAGATTTTCTTCCAGATAGAGGTTTTTTGGCTGTTCAAAAACACATAACAACATTCCAATTGGCAATATGGACTACAAAATGAATCCTGCCGTCTTATGCGCCGAGAATATTAGCCTTCTTTTTCTCTTGCACAGCGTCCCAAGCGTGCCGAAAGCCACACCAGTCCACAGAGATCAGACAAGCGAAGCAGGATACAGCTTGCCGTTCGAAAAGGAGCGGGGACTTGCGAGTACCCTAGCTTTCCTTTCTGGTGTTCGGGAAGATCCGAATAGAATCCCTGCTTTATGCATAGAAAGCGTCCCTGGCGCTTGTGCCTTGAAAGTCCATGTAGCCGTCAACAAGAGCAGCTTTGTTGATGGTAACACAGATCTCTTGGAAATGAACCGCGCGTTAGACAAGATACTCGCGCCACTTTTGAGAATTTCAAATAGTACGTAAATTGAACCCAATCACGGTGTGGAACGATTGGCTCTTTTCGCTGCATTATCATGGACAAAGTTTTATGTACTAATTATAGAACAGACGATGATCTAACGTATTTCACCGTCACTCCGTACACCCCGTGACCCCGCATACCTTAATACCATCGACGCGTTATTATAATATATAACTTTTAATAATTCTAGAATTATTAAATTAAATCCTTATTTTTTTATTCTACCTGTAATAGAATCGCAAGCATTAGATTATAAATACCGCATATTATTAGCCGTAGAGGATATTAAATCACTCGGATTATGCGCTTTAGTGCGAAAATATGCGTTTAGCTTATTGATATTAAGAGATTATTACCGCGGTATATAAGATATTACTATCGCATATTAGAGAGACTAATTACTAACCGTGGAGTAAGAGAAGGACCTAATAAATTATATTCTTAAGCGAGAGAAGGTATTCTAGCCTCTTACTAAGCAGGAAATATATAACTTTATATAGGCCTTATTAGAAATTAATAGAATAATCCCCTATATCGGTAAGAACTAGGTCGATAGGTTCTTTATATACTATCTGACTATTAAATTAAAGCTATTATAAGTTATAGATTCTACTAGGAAGTGCTATATAATAAAGAAGTCCCTTATAGACTATTATAATAGCCTCGATTAGGTCTATAAGTCGAAGAAGATAAAAAGGAAGAATAAATATAATATCGATAAGACCGGTATATAGCTAGGCGAGACTAATAGTAGTATAGTAGCCGGAATAGTCCTAATAGCTATATTAGAGAGGATAAAATCGGATAATTCGACCTAGTCCTCTATCTTAGAGATTATATCTATAGAGGGTTATTACCTTATACCCTATATTATCTTTTCTAGTAAAAACCTCTAAGGATAGTAATTTCTTAAGGCTTTTCCTAACTAGAAGTATATCTATAGTCTTATTAGGTGGTCTAATATTAATATCTTTATATAATAGTTTATAAAGGTCTTTATACCGGAGATTATACCAGAAGATTCCTCTAAATAGAGACTATTAATCCTAGACTAATATAAGTTATATATTATAATAGAATTAATAAAAAAGATATAATTATATAAGATCTAGCTCTCTTAGCTTCCCTTATATTTATTATATATTACTTAATTACTCGATATTACTATATTTAG
>ONZP01000703.1:0-22707 GCA_900312805.1 Fusarium torulosum
CTACTAAATAAACTTCTATATAATATATTTTATATTAGTATTAGTATTATTAGTAGCTAGATTAGCTAATTCCCTAATATGGTTTTATAGGCTTTAGGGCTATCTTTAATATTTATCTTTTTTAGTTAGGGAGGTATTAATTATTTCCTCCTTATAGTATAGATCTACCTCGGTAATATTAATTATAGAATTATTAACTTCCTAAATAGAGATAATAAAATTCTCATAGATAAAGATATTATCTTCTTTAATCTCCTTATTCTCGAGGGGTAAATCTCTCTCGGGCCCTATTACTTTATTCTCTGCCACCGAGTTAATTATATCTAGTAATTATTCGCCCTAATAATTTATTATAATAGTTTTCTCTCTTATCTTTTAGTGCTTCCGGTGGTTTTATATCCGATTTACTTATAGGATATGTTAATATTATATAGTGCTATTATATTCTTTTATAGTAATAAATCGAACCTTTATTACTACTCTTATTATATAACTCTCCTAAGCGGTCCTAATAAGTATAATAAGCGAAATTTAATAATAAAGATATTTTTATTTTAATATGGTCTGGGTATGATATTATTAAATAAAAATCCCATACTTAGAAGCATACCGATAGATATATTATTAAGCTGGCGCTAGCTATTTTGGGCGATATAATACGTAACTAATAAAACGTGAAAATAGGGTCTACTTATGAAAACGCGTTTTATTTTGCTACCCTATATAATTCATTTTAGAACCAATCTGTCTTTATTAAGCGACTTGACTGCTCGTATACTATTAGCTTTATCCTTAGACTGTAAGTAAATGGCTGATAGTTTAACTTGGGATAGGATAAATCAAATACAGGCTTATATAAGTTTTCAAAACTTGCTTCTTAAGTGTAACTTAAGCTAGTTGGCTCACTTATTAACCGCGGTGGGTTTTCAAATTACTACTAGCTTAAGCATTGGTATATGACGCTGCAAGTATGACTAAGTTGACTAATAAAAGATACTACTCCATAATAGGAAATATAACGCTTAATGAGAGTCCAATCTTCGCTATGTTGCATAATATACCACGACTATAATATTAATCGAACTTAAATAAAACTAGGCTTAGAATGCTAATTCAAGCCTTGGAAAGGGCATCGTAGTTTAATTTAGCCCGAAAATGTGCTGGTGGCTTTGAACCCTAAGTCGAATTTGCCTACTGGATTAGGTCCAGCCCACGAATACAATAACTCTAAGGTGTTAAGGTTATAATAGATAGTCCCTATTTTACGTGGGAACTAAGATGGATTTTAGGAATAAGCCCCGTTCCCGGGCTGGTAATAAATAAGGATAGTTACGATAAGGTGATTAGTGCAGAAGCGGGAATGGGCCGCGTTCCTGATGGAAATACATGGTAGGGTGAAGATGAAGAGGCGGGACGACTTTTCAACAGCTTTCCGGAATTTGGCAATTATTAATTCATGGCCCCAGCCCGCCCAGGCCACTATCAGCCGAGCGGTCTTACGCGGCGGCGTGGCTTATCTCAGGTGCCATCCTCCTTGAATTAACGGAGGTTCTTCAGCTTAGCTCCTAAGCTCCAGGCATTTGATGGCTCCCGTTATTCTCCAAGTCATCCAATAAGGTGATGCGCGACTGCATGATGCAGGTCTCTCTCCAAGAGTTGTCTAAGAACACTGAACTGTTGACTTCCCACCAAGTCAACAACGGAATCCATTATCTCAATACTGGACCGGAAGGGTATAATGTATTGAATCAGGCTGTGAGGTTAGGTATCTGTGTTATCATAAAATAAAATTGTATTTCTTCGTCGAATATGTATGTGGCTATATGAAGGGACAAGGATATCGCTGCTTATTGATTCGGGGAGAGATCATGTTAAATTCCAGTGACCCGGCGCCTCGATCTATACCCCATTTTAACTGCAGCCAGGGTGACCTAACTAACCAACTGGGCTGCAGTCTTCTATCGACAATGTTAGCGAGGGCCAAAAGAAAGGAATGCAGTAACTCATCAGTTCAAAAAGGGAAGCTCTTGGATAGTTACGCTCGGGATTCTGCAGCCTTCGATACCTGGGGTTGTTGGCTGGGCATACCTTGTGCGGACATAGCCCAACTCGGTGGCGTTACTTGAAGTGTCAGATGGCATTGCCGCCACGACTAATCTGGCAAGCGTAGCAGTACTTTAGCTCAGCACCTCCGCATTTATTCGGATCAGTTGACGGCACCCCTTGCTAAGCATTTTCAACGACGGCTATAAACCGGGTCTCCTAGGTCTTAAATCCTCCAGGTCAATTGTTCCATTTTCTTCCTTGATTCTAGTCACTTACTTGGATGAACGTCTTGCTAACTGCCTCAAAAAGATGACCATCGGAGATTTCTTTAATTTTAATAAGGCCGAATATGCACGTCGTATATCATTTTATGACATTAATCGCTTACAAAAGCAGGAAGTGGTCAAAATACGCCAACATACTGCTGCCATGTGGAGTATTACCACAGGAGCAGCAGGCGCACTGCTATCCGGCGGAGGTACCCTCCTGCTGAGTGCCTATGGGGCTCGTCGACTGTCCGTAGCACATTCAAAGCTTGAGCTTATACAGGCAGAGCTTACAAAACGCGGAATAGCCCTACACGAAATACAGAAGCGAGATATCTTGATCCCTGTTGGAGCATCTATTGTCGGAATGGGCGTCGGTATCGGCATAGACGAGGCAGCCGCTGTTGCAACCAATGCCATCCCCATGGAAGCAGATCTACCCCCAGGACCTTCTGTCACTCATGCATTATCTATGAATGCAGGTAATGCAATCAGTGGGGCAGCTCACGGTATTGCAGAACAGACTCGCGAGATAGGGCAGGCCATACTGAATATAGACAACGGGATTCCAGCAGCCCAGGACCTTGCAAGAGAAACAATTTGGGCTCCCGCGGCGTCTACCCAGGACGCCATTGAATTCCATGCTGGCATGGTTATAATACAAGCTACTGAGAATGGGTCTGACAGCCTCACCATGAACGGCAACGACCATCTCAGTGGGAAGGCAAATGACAAGCCTCTCGTGAACCACAGAAATACTGGTAGACAGAGGCGAAGCCTTCTAACATTGACCTTCAGTGTCGTTGCAAGGTACATCTACCTCGGCGCGTCATAGCTTTAATCAGCTCTGAGTTTTATCTTCCGGTTATTTCCTTATAAAAATAAGTCACGACGCCGCCATTTAACTAAATCGCATTTTAATAACAAGATCATGGCTAACCACTAACTTTCTAGGCTGGCAATATGGGCTACCGCCTTTTACATCCTCTTTAGATGCCCCTCATCGCTTAAGGGATGTAACGAAACCGCTCCGCGAGTCTGTAAACTTTACTTCCTTATTAAGGGCACCATATCATCCTACATCCTGCCCTACTACCTTAAATACCTACCAACCAGGACAGCATTTAGTGTGGATCTTTCCAACATCTCACAGCTTGCCTTTTTAGCGACTCTTATTATTCTGGGCCTTCTCTGGCTGCGACGCCGACCCTCGATTACACGCACCTCACATCAACATGATTGTGCCTCTGAGGGGCCATCGCTGGGTACAGAAGAGGTAACGCCCATTCGAGGCACATATCCTCCGCTCGTGTTTTCCTCCGAGCCCTTGTTCTGGAGAGCAGCAGGGGAGAGTAATGACGGAGACACAGGTGAGGCTGTGGCAAGAAGTAGAGCCACGTATTTACGTGAAAACAACTAACTCTAAAGTAGGCGAAATCGAGGGAAGGACATCGGACACCGTAACTAAACAACCTCCACAAAGCAAAGACTCTGCAAGTACAGTGCGACTGGCACCTGGTTCTATTGTTCGAGGCGGTACATATCCAAGCATCGCCAACATTTATGGCCGAATCCTGACTTTCCTCTCTGATATCGGGTTAAGAGAAGAAAATGTTGCTCCTGGTTGCCATCGCATAAGATGGAGAAACGTAATTGTTTACGATGTTCTTGTCTCTGGGATATAATATCATGACTAATTCACAATAGAAATGCGGCAAGTGGCTCTACGATGACTACATAGAACATGAAATTGGCGCAATACAAGCTCTTAAAGACTATCTGAGCTGTTCAGTATATGCATCAGAAGCCACTGCTACAAATGGGCTCAGGCAGGAGTCAGCGATTGCTGCTCCTTCTACTTCCTCTAGCAGCTGCATACGAGGAAACTTCTCTGGATCGGCAGACATCTCTGATCAAAATCATAGAAGCGGTGAGGTCACTCAAAGTAGTCCTTCTCGGCAAGATCCAGAGAAGGGCAATTCGTCTACAAACACGCTTCACCTTTTATGCTGCATGGACCAACGGAAACACGCCGTCTTTCTCCACGAAGAACTGGTCACGGATGTCACAGACGACCGACATCTTTTCCAAGCTCTACGCAATAGTTATTATGAGCACAGAGGCAGGCTCAAACGCTATTGGTCCTTGAGAACAATTCAATCAATACACTTCATGAAGGTGTGTGCATGCTCAGTTTGCACAGACTCCCCGACCATCTCGCCTATATGATACTAACCAATCCCCCCAGTTTGCATATGGAGGCCGTAGACTTATCGATGTTCGATGCCATAACGAGATCTGCATACAGGGCCAGCCTTGTGCTTGTCTTCCGCCAACAAATCTTGTCAAGCCCTTAGGCTCGGACTATGAGTGCAGCCCGATTCCCTCCAAACTTTCCCCCCCTATCGGGCCACGACTTATGATGGACCTCTTCAATAAGCCAGAAGACATAGAACCCAATTCTGAGTTAGTCCTTCGTCAACTTCCGAAATGGTTAGGAGGAAAACTGCCATCGCAATGTGTAGAAACGAAAGAAGCGTGGGGGATCTACTATAAAGAAGACTGGGACTGGACAAAAGTCTGGTGGATTCTTGGACTTGGCTTCTTCCCTCCTAGCCTGTTATTTGGTATTCTCTGGGGAATTCTAAAGCAGGATATACAAGGTGCATTCGGGGTAGCAAGTTGGTGGATGACAGGAGCCACTATTGTGCTTGGAATTGTTGGAACAAATGCATAGCTAGGTTAAGATATGTAATCCAGAATCAGTTTGCCCTTTTGGAACCTGTCAGCGTCATCAACCTGGTAACTAATTACAAAGATAAAGATTCCTACTATAGACAGTCATGATGATAATTCGTTATATTACCACCTTTCTGGTCTGCGTATGTTCCTGGGTTATCTATGCAAACCTGATGTCTTTTCGTATTTTATCCAATTACACCCCAATGTACTAATAACCACTGGTAATAACACCCACTACCATTTTTTCTGGCCTGTGCACCATTCTTCTGATCTTAGGTTCTAGACCTGAACATAAAAATTACTTAGCCTGTGCGCCTTCCCTCACTTATGGTATGGTTTAGTGCACTAATCACCTGTTGCTGCAAATAAGTAAGAAGCATCTTAATTGGCTTAATTGTAAAATAGAAGAGAATATACTGTATAATAACCTTATATAAGGAGATAACTAAATTTAACCTGGCCTAAATGCCTGCTATTTCTCTAGAAAAAATAAGCTAAAAATGGCCTTAGTTTAGATTATCTTGCTTATATTTATCCCTTTGAGTGCCACAGCCCTTCGTCATAAGGTAAGTACGTACAGAGTACCGGAAGTTTATAAGATATTTGCTAAGTCTAGAAGGTAGCTCTTTGTAACAATCAAAACTGCTAGGACTTTTACCATCATACAAATTAGTATGTATGGAAATGTACCGTTAATTTCATTTATCTTGATTGGCTCCATACCCTGTCGTGACCCCGCCTAAGGGCTGTGGCACTCAACGGGATAGCATTACTCTAGTGCCATTTAGCCCACTCTTAAAGTATGGCTTTGCCATAGTGGGCATTAGGGCCATTAAAGGGAAGGATAATAGAGTTTATTCCTTCTCTGAGGAAAGAGAAAACAGCCTTAATTTATGGCCGTTTTCGGTTTTGATAGAAACCTTGTTAAAATCCCCAAAACGGCTTGCTTGACCCTCAGCACAGACTGACCACACAGGGCTTGATGGCGGGTAACTAACCACGCAGTGATAGAAGTATAGAGCTATTAGGCGTTTAGTGGCATTTATGACAGACTGATAAGTGTAGGCGAGTAACTTAAAAGCGGCTCGGTAAGTCACTTAGTGGCGTGAGAAGATAATTACTATATAGCAGTAAGGAGAACTGAATAGGCAATTATTAGGTATTATATAGTTCCTTAATTGCGAGGTGACACGCTTTAGCCTGCAAACCATATTAGCATCAAGTTGTTAGGCAGATCGGCTCGCTCCGCGAAGACAATTAAGACCTAGTGCTCCATACCAAAATCAATTCTACATAGAATTTATTTGTTTTATATTAAACAACTCAGGGTAGAAGCACCTGTGGAAAAGCCCAAGAGGAAGAGAAAGGCTGATATTAGGTCTGGAGCGATCTACTGAATTGCTATAGATTAAGGGCGTTACCTATTAACAGTTCTTCCCTTCTCGGGAAGGTAGTAAATAGTTTAAGGTCCTTTAAGAAACTGGAAAATTAAAAAAGGGAGTAAGACTTATAAATTCATCTCGGCCTAAGTTAAGCTAAGATATCTAAAGTCTAAACTATAAGGCATGCGCCTATCTAAGCAATATATTAAAGCGAGAGGAGAATTATTTTAACCGGAGGAATTAGCTATACATAAGTGCCAAGGGCTTAAATAGTAATACTCTTTTATCTACCGGCCTATAGCCAGAGAGAATTTAATAGCAGGTTATCTTTAAGAACGCTTAACGTAATATCCTATAAGTAATAACGCGGCTACTAGATTGATATTTATTGATGTTAGACTATATTATGGCATAAGGGTGCCGGCAAGAGGATCTGTGTATTAAGAGCTCCTACGTGGATGGACAGAAAATATCGTGTATGATAAGGGCTCGTTGTAATGTGCCGAATTACCCAGAATCTGGCCCGTGCACGCTCTCTTCAAATCATATCTCTACAGGTTTAGGTGAGTGATCCTGCTCGAATGATAGCTCGACACACCTGGAGCGAGCATGGAGAGTCAGGATGAGAAAAGACTTACTTGCCTCCATGGCTTGTTACTATTGAGCCACTGACAAGGGCAGAGACGGTGGGGCATTCCAAAACCATTCCAATGTGCACGGATAAAAAGGATGTAATTTCACGAAAGTAATGACGGCAGGGGGTTAGTGCACGGACGGAAAGTGTGTAGTTTAGTAAATTACAAGCAGTCCTTGGTACAGTAGGGACTGGCTTGTAAGTAGGTAGGCTAGCTGGCTGAGCTTCTATATAGACGCAACGTAAAGGCAGTGTATCAGCAGTAGGCATATTATAGCTAGACTATACTGGCAGTTAAAATAAAATATATACTATCAGTACCTTATGCCTTGCTGGCCTATATCTTCCGTTTGATAGCGGAGAGTTATTTAGTATAGCTTATGTGGAGGCATATGCTAATGATTTCGTAGAAACTCTGCTAATATACATTAAGAGAGGTTAGACTTAACCCTATACTAGAATAAGGCAGTCTTATAGCGCTATAATATCATTGCCTGCTATTCTATAGATGTTATTACTAACTATAGCCTTAATCACTCTATTAACTCGCTTTTATTCTAATGAATGACATTTAGCTGTATATGCCTATGGCTATATGACCTATTATTACTCTTGTTAGACCTGATATCCCTAGATTCAGCCCGAACTGGCTTATATCTCTTAGCCTAGATAGTAACTAAGCCTTAGTTAATCCAAATCATAGCCCTTTCCTATACCAAGGATAGGAATATAAATATATTAATATTTATCGCTATTATCCTAGAAGCTATTATCGTAAGTTATAAGTAACTAGCCTCTATTATATATAGTTTAGTTTTAAATACTAACTAACCATACCTAATTCTATCTCTACTTAACAGTTACATCTATTACTATGCTCTTTAAGGTCATCCTCGCTATAGCTATTATAGCTACTTTAGCTATTGCTGCTCCTCTCGAAGCGCGGGAGGTAATAATAGTAACAGTAATAGCAACAGCGACAGCGATAGTATATCCAGGATCAATAACCACACCAAAACTATCACCGCCATCGGGAATATTATCTTCCTACTTTTCTCTATTAGATACCTGGCAGTACTCTGTTTATAATGGCGCTATTGCCGCTGCCCCGAGCTTTATTGAGATCTATAAGAGCACCGGTAATGGCGGTAAGGATTAGTTAGCCTTTATGACTTTTACCTATCCTGTTGCCGCCAAGGACAAATAGTGTCAGCTAGAGTTCTACCTCCCTACTGGCGCCAGTCCAGCGGGAAGTAAGAAGATCTAAGTGTTTAGTAATAACAAGCCGGCTCTAGGTCCTACCAGCAGTTAGGCTCCCGGAAATCAGCGCGGTAACCATGTCGGAACCCTATCCGTCGTAGCAGGAGGAGCTGCCACTTGGGATTCCGCTCAGAAGCCCTCTCTCGCCTTCAAGACACCTTGTAAGGCACCTGGTACTATAGAAGTATTTAAGTTTATAGGAGTCGGTGACTTTAACTTAATTAACTAGAGCCCTTCATCGGGGTATGGACCTCATATAGTTTATTAATATATAGATACTTATTATTTATTATATATCTCTTAGTATAAATATATAGTTAAAGGCTATAATATAATTACAAAATATTAACTTCTATAAGCTTCTTTAGCTACTTGGTATTAATAATATTTACCTAGATACCTAATCTTATCTAGAGTCTTATAAAGAGACACTTTTGATCTATACTCCTGATTGGGTACTCTAGATAGGCAACCCCTGTCAGTTCAAGAGCGCTAATTCCAGAGCCTTTACTTAGATCTAGCAATTAATTCTACCAACAATATTTAATCAAGACACTAAGCCTTTTATCTTTATCCTACAATTAGGCTTTACTAGTTTACAAGTTTTGTTTATAGATTTAACTGCTTATTGCAGCTAAAATGGAGTTCGTCGGTTACCCCATGTCATGCTAGCGCCATTCTTTTTCCCACCAAAAATAATTCGTCGGTTATCAAACGACGCGGGGCATAATACTAGGGGCAGCTAGCGGTAGCAGATCCTTTTTCGCCTTGAACTTTTACAAGTGGTCTACCCAGCCCGTCCTTTCCAACCACGCACTCGGCTCCTTCTTCTCGTCGGCAACCTTAATTTTGTCTTCTTCTGCGGTATTAAACCTATTAACTTATTCCTAGTAAACTCTTAAAAGCCTCTTTATAATATCCTCTATTAGCTTATAAGCGATTAGTAATTAAGCTTCTAATTCTTTATCTTTACAGACTTAAAACCACCTACTAGCCCATCATCACCTAAAAAATCGCTAATAAAATACCCCTTCTATCCATAGGTTCTCCCTTAGCCATTCCAGCTTCTTTTTAATATTACTACCTTTCTTCCAATTATTCTACTAACCATACTCCATATAGTAATATACCTATATTTCGCGCTTATCCAAAGCAAAATATAAATACTTATGGCAGCCTAGTATACCTCCTCTTAGCGGTTTAAGATATAGAATTACTTTATTAGTCGGGTCTAAAAACCAAAAGTTATATAAATCCTCTTATCTACGAATAAGTCCTAATATAATATCTATTTCTTTAATAATCCTACTAATATAGTCGGCTAGGATTTTTATATAATATCATCTTAAATACCTTAGAATCTTATTAGCTATATACCCAAACTTATAAGTCTTATATATTATAAATAATAGCTATAATATATAAATAAATAATTCTATAAGACTTAGTATTTCCTCCTAGAGTCTATTACTTAATACTAAAAATTCTTAACCTTATATAATTATAGCTAACTTCTCTTACTTTGGAAAACCACTCGACATTACGGCATACTTAATTAATATATATTACCTCTTAACTCTCCTTAAAGTTCCTCGCGGCTATTATAATAATCTACTTCCATAATAAATAAATATCAAATCAATAATCTAATCTATTAAATAACCGGTCCCTTCCCTACTTCAAACTAACTACTAGCTCTACCATAATCAAAGAGGCACTAATAAGACACCCCCATTATCCACAATAAGTATCAAAGTAATTTAGCTTTTCACTTAACATTACCTCCCTTTATCTAATTATTTTACTATCTATATTTTTACTAATAATATTTTTATATATTTCCTATTTATCAAGTAATATAGGTATAATTATTATATCGAAGACCATTATATTTTAGTACTTCAATAAAAGGAAGTGGCTTAGTTTCCGGCGGTGAGAATCTAAAGCCCAGTAGGTTATCCTATTTTTTGAGTATCCCTGGAATAGTGCTGACTATGGAGATAATTATCGTCTTCTCGCCTGCCGAAAGGCTATACCGATGTCTTCGATGTAAGAGATGATTTCGGATTCTATCGGCCAGATACTTGCAGATACATTACTATTTGTTTCTCTGAAATTCATCCGCTCCCGCCATGATGGACCTTGTCAATAGTAACGACCAGGTCGAGTACCTCTTTCACCACTTGTTCCTTCCCCCGAAGCCACCAGGTGGTGATGATTCGAGTGCCTCGAAAACTATCTTCCTGCCGGAATTTGTCCTGCAGTCTCTGCAACGCTTTACCGTCGAGTTGCCTGGAGAAGATGAGGCGACCGTCCAGCCTGCCATTTCCATGCTGCAAACCATGCGAGATACGATGGACTCGAAAGGATTTCTGGACGGCGTCGGCGTTCGAAAAGTCCTAACAGCCCTTTCTTTACACAGTATATACTCACCTTACTTTAGGCTTTTTTTCAAATAATAACTGATTTTATAGACCCTGCCGCCCTCTTCCATGTCGCCGCACAGAACGCAGGCTTGCTTATTCGCAGATTGGAAAATTCGTTCTACTTCGAGACTTTTGAGCTGTCTCCTACCAATGCAGCTGCCATGGCCACGAAGGGACGCCTGGTTCGTCAGTTTCCGACACCGCGACTAAAATATCTGACAAGGACTTCCGGAGTGAGGAGTTCCAGGAAGTCTTGGCCAACACACTTGTCAAGATGTCTTACCAGCGGGTTGCTGAAGCTCAGTCAAAGGCTAGGAAGGCTCGCAAAGACCACCACGAAGATCGAGAAACCACCAATCCACAAATAGTCAATGAGCTAATGACTAGTTTCCTCAGAGGCGTCGGAATACAAGTCCAAGTTGAAGGCATCCGTAAGAATACACGTGAGGAAACCAGTTACAATAGTAGCAAGCTTCCGTGGAGAAGGTCCCCAGCCTGGATGCTCATCCGTGTGGGCCTGCACCTTACAATGAGTCGCCTCTCAGGTGGTTCAGACGATCTCTACAAGCGCTTCATGACCTATTTGATGTCACAGGCTCTCCTCAAAGCAAACCAAGCCCCGGTCTCGAGTGAGCTGCTTCACATTATGATGACCAAGATCTCACACCGTCTCTGTAAGCTCAAAGGTCTTCGCGACGATAAGTGGTTTGCCACTGTCCATAATATCGTGTTGGTAGCTTCTAAGACTCTGAATGAGAGATGGGAACGAATCTGTAATCACTCAGAGGAGCAGCTGGATATTACATTGTTGGCCTTGACTGAGATGAAGGACCATCTTTTCTTTTCCCTTCCACAGGTTGATAAATTTCTTACGTCCATCTCCCACCGCGGAAATAACAATGACACCGCAAACTTCCGTCCGGTAGCCCACGTTTCATCCTTCAATGCCGATAGCTTTCCATTTGTTCGCATGCCACACGACATGTTGTACATCCCGTTCAGCCTTGCAATGATTGAGTCTTGGGTTCAACAAAACCTCGACCAGTGGATCGAAAATCATATTCATGAGGAAACAGCCTGCGCCTCACTCAAAGTACTGCTTGAAAGCTACCATTCGGCTGCAAAAGTCTTTTACTCAAGCCGACCAGAAGGTGCATCACGCATGATTCTCACAATCGGTGAGATTTGGGTAGCAGCCGACAAAGCCGCACTCCATAACTACCCTATGCTCAAGGAATACGATGCAGAGGTACCAACAAAGATCTGGCAAGCACTTCTGCTCCAGTCCAAGGCAGATATGGCAAGGCTTCAGCATCTTGAGAGATGTCTTATGGAACGCAAGGGGATATCCAACAGACCATCTGTGTTTTACTCTTTCGGTGAGAGCATGTCCTTTCCTGTACGATATTTCCAATCGTCGTCAATGCTTCAGAGTAAGAAAACTATGATCGAGGAGAGGGCTGAATTGGATAAACAAGCCAAAATCAGAGAGTTCTACCAACTCAAGGGCCGATACCAGGACTTGATGCAACAATATAACGCCACAACATGCGGATACGTTTATGAAACTACACTGGGTGTCAGGTATCTCATATATGATCCCTACTGCCATCGTTGTCCTTTGAAGAGTCAAGCGAACAACCTGAAGATAATGGTCCATGAGTGGCCGTTACCCACCGATACTCTCAAAGCCCAGGCTACAGTCTTTGAACTGGGGATTCCTCACCAATTTGCAGAGTGGCGGGATGTTACATTTTATATCATCCATGATGTGCTTGCTTTCAAGTCATTTGGTGAATGCCCTGATACATTCTATTCTTTGGACTCGTACAGCGCTCTCTCTCCCTGGCGCACCTCTAGGCCGAGTCGAGTGCATCTTTTATCAGAGGCAAAACCCCATCTTGAAACCCACAGAAGAGAAAATGACATCTCGTTTAGTGATGTGGCGGATGCCTATGTACAAAACGGTCTCGTCTATCAATATCACGACCGTACGAGTGGCAGGTTCATTTCTCCATTTACCCAGTCAATGGCCGTCTCAGAGTTGTGCACTTTCAAACTACCTGATCGCGCTCAAGCCTTGAATCCTTTCCTCGTCCACACCTGGCTTCAGCCTGATGGGGAGACTCCAAACCAGGTGATAGCAAGTCAGTATAAATGCCCAAAACACATGACTTTGGGGGAGTTCAAGGCCTTGGCTGTCTTGCCGTACGGATGCCGTCTGCAGTGGATGAGCATCTTGACACAACTCGCAATGCCAACCATTGACTTCAACCAAGAAGAGACGGCAATCTTCTTGCTTCAAATAAGCCTACAGGCTGGGCCAAACTCGGTTTTGGAGACCACCTGAGAAACCCACGCGCGCCTCACTGACGTGGAGTTTGGTCGTCAGTTGTTGGACGGCCTCTCACAGGCAGTTTCAAGGATTGAAAAGAATTGGGAGTCCCACACGGCTTTGTGTTCCTTTACACTTCTAGCAATTCGGTTTCTCTCTGTGGCTAGCCCACAGCTATCGCAAGGTATCTTGGGGCTTCTATCTAAATGTCGCAACATCTCATATCAGTGGATGTTGACTTTGCTCCGGAAAGTCCAGGACACGGCTGACGACACGCAACGAAAGGAGTTTTTCGAGTCCACCCTTGACATTGCCATGATATGTTTACAAACGTTTAACGTTGATGATAAGTACTTGAAGGAGATCCTTAGAGACTTAAAACAGGCGTCTCTTTTCGTTGAACCCTCTATTGTCATCAACAACACGACTGTTGCCAACAACAAGTCCCAAAGCTCCCTCCGACGCATCATGGAATACAGAACTCAACATACCCTGCACCGCACTCGTTCAATCCTTGTCGATGAGGTCATAATTTGGGGAAATGAATGCCTTAATCTGGCTATCAAGCGAAGCTGGTCAGACTTCTCTGGAACAACAGAGTGGTCCCTAGCCTCTACAACATGTTATTGGCTTGAAACAATGTCTGGCCTAAGACAAGTTGACCTTAACGTCCTGACGGGCGAGCTTCTGGTCAATGGTGCCCCATTGGCACGTTTGCCGCGTGACTATAGTATGCACGAAGACTACGGGAAACTTTTCGGATCCATGATATTGGATGTCAGGCCGAGTGATGTACCAGGCATGCGATTCAGCGCGACCAGACCGTTTCTAGGCAATACTGTTCACTTTGGCATGCAAGGTCAAGACCTTCTGGTTCACTTAAACAGAACCGAACCAATGCTAGATCTGGTTCCATCCAGATTGCTGAAGGGGACAGTCCCTAATCAGTTGGCTGATAATTTTGCCCATTGGTATCATCGCAAATCAAAAATCATAGAGTTCCATAAACTTCACAGTCGTTGGGCTCCAGATGATAAGAGAAACTGGCGTTTTACACAAGATGACGGTAATTGGAAGCTTGGCCGGGACGATGATGTTTTTCTTGTTGCTCCCTCAAGTGAGTTGGGCAAGCGAATTGCGATGATTCTCGACCCGCTTGAAGCACCACTGGGGCTTCACTTGGTTTACGATACTGTCAAGCGGGTTACCGAGATCCGAATTCCAAATCTGCGACTGGAATTTCTTCTCAAATCGGGAGATTCCTTGATCGAATCCCGACAGTTCCGCGACATGCACATCGATTCGGATCAATCTACAGGGACACTAGTGGGATTCAAAAGCAAACTAGTGTTAACCAGCAGCAGGGAACCAGCTAGCAGAACAGTCCTTATTCCTGAAGGCGATGTTCGATATGAGATGAAGACATTCGACCATCTTAATAAGCACACCATGGTCACGGTGGTTCATGGTAGCGCGCGTCGTGTACAGGCTTACAAGCTCGACGATCTCCTCGGTCGACTTGTCGGTAGCACCAGAACTGAGAGCAGACTTTACCTGGCATACCTCCACGGACTTACATCATTCTGCCTTCCGGACCCTTTCATTGGACGAACAGGAACCGAAGAAGCTCTGGACATCTTAAGATCTGCGGTAGTCCGCGTACCTAGCATCTTGACTGAAATTTCCTACACCATCCTGGACAGAATTGCCAGCCTATCACCAACGCGTTCCTTCTACCCAAAGAAAGAGAAACTGATGCAGGTCGTCGAGTGGTCTTCTAGACTGAGTTACATGTCCCAGAACGATCGCTTCTACAAAGCCGTGCTCGACATACTCGCGAGATGTCGAGAAATCTGTTTCCTTTATCCCAAGAACGAAGTACCGGACTCTCCAGATCACTCCGTCCTTCATCTAGTGGAACGAGCAATCACCAGGGCTTCTATTGGACATGTTTCTGGATTTGGCGCCGAAGAATTCACGGCTGAGGATGATGTTACATACATCCCAAGGGCCCAAGGAAGCATGTCAGCCCGAGCAATCCGCGCTCAAGAGATCGCTTTCCGAGTTTACAATACTCATTGTTACGTCATCGAGAGAATTAAGCCTTCTTTTGCCGATGATTTCTATCAACGTCTCGGTGCGGTCCATGTTGTCAACGCAAGACAAGTACCACACAAGAGCGATATGCAGTACGACTCGAGGTGGCTTCAAGGAACAGAGAATTTCCTTTCGTCAGACTGGTGTCAGATTCATTATGCTTTTCAGAAAAAACGAGACTGGCTTAACAAGTTCGAGCTAATGGCCTGGGTAGCCACTACGTCTTATTCAAAACATTATGATCCCCAAATCACACAAGTATTGTTGATGATGGCGCAGTCCGCTTCAGTCTCAGCTGTCCCATTGCCAACCGAGCCCTCATACGATCTATCGCAAGGATACGTAACCGTTCCGGAAGAGATCAGGAGGTTAGCTGAAAGTGCAGCACGTCCTATCGCCTCATGCCCCGAAAGCTCTCTATCACCTTTACCAAACGAGACTCCACGACAATTATTAAACAGACGCAAACAGCAGTTTGAACCAAATAGAAATCGTGCTATCAGGTCTTTCAACGACCAGGTATGCAATCAATGGCCTTGCGCAGTCCCAAATACGCCGCGAGAGAGCAAAGTCGATACCTACCTCAGGTGCAAAGATGCCATGGAACAATTATATCCCAAATGGTCCTCATGGTATAACAACCTAAGGTTCAAGCATTACCTTCAAGAAATCTCCGCTTGTCTAGGGGAAGTGCCCATTCAGGGTCTAAAGCTTCACCTTCAACCTGAAAGTGTAACGGCGATTTCACAAGACCGGCCGTTGGGATTTATATCCATCGAGGACTTATTTTGCAGGCCAGTTGCACAGTACATTTTCTGCCCGATACCAACACTGAATATTCCACTTCAGATGGTGAATATGGACCGGGGGACCGTTAACAAGTTGATCGACATCATTGATAACCTTGACATTCAAGCGAAATTTCCGTACGAACACTGCTATCTGGATGAGCTACGCCAGAGTCTCTCAAGTCTGACCGAACGTGCTGAAAACGAGCTTGACATTAACCACCCTGAGAGCCTGGGTCATCTACTTCGGAAGAACCTAGAGCGCCACAAGAATCACGCGACAGCGGTCTATCGGAATTTGTTGCGGGTCATTACTGGAACGAATCTGACGCGGAAGGATGGGACTCTGGTGCCACAGTTGATGCAGTGTATCTTGAAAGATTCTGCGTATTTACCAAGGATAACACCGCTTCTTTTACTGCAGCAACTTCGACCGTCAAGCTTTTCTTGCCTGCATGATACGTGGAAGTTGACTATCATACAGTATGCGACTAGTATTACTGCTGTTCAGCGGGGTAAGCGACTTATAAGGTTCCGATCTAGCCCTGCAGACCTTCTTCGCGAGCTCCAGAATCCAGGGCATAAGACCTGGGAAGATCGGGATCATCCGGAATGGTTGTTGCTGGAATGCGAGAGCGAGATCATGATCCGAAACGTGCAACAGCAGGTCGCTCAAAAGATGATCAGTCCCCCAGAGAACAAAAACGCTGTTATGCAGTTGAACATGGGCGAGGGTAAATCGACCGTTATCGTTCCAATGGTCGCTACTGCTCTTGCAAATGGTTTTAAGATAATTCGTGTCATTGTTGCCAAGCCTCAAGCAAAACAGATGCATCAGATACTTGTGTCAAAACTCGCCGGCCTACTCGATCGCCCAGTCTATCTCCTACCATTCTCCAGAGATATCCAAATGAACGTCCAACGAGCGGACTCGATTCATCGATTAGTCAATAACTGCATGGCTGAAGGGGGTGTACTGATGGCTCAGCCGGAACATTTACTATCTTTGCAGCTTATGGAATTAGAATGCCACCTGAGCAGTTGCAAAGGAGCTGCGGAGCGACTGAGGGCAATCCGAGGCTTGTTTGACCATGCATCTCGTGATATCGTCGATGAAAGCGACAAGAACTTCAGCGTCAAATTCGAGCTCATATACACGCTTGAACAACAGTGCTCAATCGAAGATAGCCCCAGTAGATGGGTAGTCATTCAGGAAGTGCTGGGTTTAGTCGCCCAGTTCGCTGGTAAAGCCAAATCTCAATTTTCGACATCACTCGAGTTTGATTATCGGAACGACGGGGAATATCCCATAGTACGCTTTCTACAAACTGATGCTGGGGAAGTAGTTCTCAACCGTGTTGCTTCTCAGATTTGTAAGACTGGGATTTATGGATTTCCGATTAGCCACCAGCCTGAGAGATTCAAGAAGGCTGTGCATCGTTATATCACTCAATGGGAGCTCACGCCAACGGAAGTTGAAGTAATTGAGAGAAGCCGGTTTTTTGATGGAGCATCAATCGGTCGCATCCTACTTTTACGCGGTTTGTTTGCAGGTGGCATCCTCGCTTTTGCTTTGGGTCAAAAGCGATGGAGAGTCAACTATGGAATCGACCCGCATCGCCAGTCTGGGACCAAGCTGGCTGTTCCTTTTCGCGCTAAAGACAGCCCTACGCCACGATCAGAGTTCAGCCATCCAGATGTTGTGATCACCCTCACGTGTTTGAGCTACTACTACGGCGGCTTAGACGAAGAATCTCTATTTTCCGCTTTTCGTCTACTTACCAAATCAGACAATGCCAGAACTGAATACCATGAGTGGACCAGGACCGCTCCGACCCTACCATCATCGTTTAAAACTCTAGAAGGCGTCAACTTGCGAGATCGGGCTCAATTTAAAGAAGAGATATATCCACACCTTCGCTACTCTAAGTTGGCGATCGATTACTACCTGAGTCATCTGGTTTTCAGTAAAGAGGCAAAGGAGTTTCCGCACAAATTGTCAGCCTCCGGCTGGGATCTAGCCAAGATCAAAGACCATCCTACCACTGGGTTTAGCGGGACCAATGATTCGAGATATGTTCTCCCTACGGATATCAAGCAACTAGACCTTCCGGAGTAGAAGTATATCAATGCTCTCGTGCTTGGCTATTTGTTGTAGTTATAAAATGGGGTCACTTTGGTGCCGCAGGAAGCCAAAGGTACCCCCTTCAATAGCCGGATGCTTCTAGATATGATATCGGGAATGGATACACAGACACGTGTAGTCTTGGACGTTGGCGCTCAGGTAATTGACCTCAATAACCTAGAGTTTGCGAAACAGTGGCTGGCACGTTATCGGAATGAGGACAACACCCAGGCAGTCGTCTGCTTCAATGAAGATGATGAGATTGTTGTGCTCGACCGTTCTGGCAAGGTTGAAGAGCTTGAAACGTCACCGTTTGCCGAACAGCTGGATCGATGCCTTGTATTTTTAGATGAATCTCATACCAGAGGAACAGATCTTAAGCTTCCCCCAAACTACCGCGCAGTAGTCACGTTGGGTGCTGGTTTAACAAAGGATCGATTGGTTCAGGGTAAGTGGAAGCAATTTACTGTTGGATTATTGC
The DNA here is from genome assembly GCA_900312805.1 of Fusarium torulosum. Taxonomy (NCBI): domain Eukaryota; kingdom Fungi; phylum Ascomycota; class Sordariomycetes; order Hypocreales; family Nectriaceae; genus Fusarium; species Fusarium torulosum. The sequence continues at coordinate 18,583 of ONZP01000703.1, forward strand.
TCATTATCATGCAGCATGTATGCGGATGCGGAAACTCGGGAAAGGCCAAAGCGTCGAGTTTTGCGTGCCGTGGGAGATTGAGCAGAAGATCGTCCTTTTGAAAAGTCAGGAAGAAGCTGGCAGACGTGAGGTTACTATACCCGATGTCCTCAAGTGAGTTATTACCGAAACGTGTCTCGACCTGCGCAAGGCCATTCCCCTCTGGCTCAATCAGGGTGTTCCATTTAGCAGACAACAAGCTTTCTGGTCTCACTACCAAGATGATGCTGACTCTGGATGGGCTGAGCAGTTTCCCGAAGATGAAGCTCAGAGTTTGAACCAATGCTATCGTCCAAGAAACGGCTATGTTAACTTGGATTCATTTTTGGATAAAGCTGATGCCTCGAAAATTAACGTGCTTCGAGCCCGCTGCGACGACTTTGGACTGACTGAACTTCATACGGCATCATTGCAGGAAGAGCAGGAGCGAGAACTTTCTCCCGAAACCGAGCAAGAGCGACAAGTTGAAAGACCACCTGCGGCAGAGCCAGCAACTCATTTCATTAGCCAGTCTCTGAGGAATTGGATACTGAAGGGCTCTTCCTCGATTAATATGACTTTGTTCAAGACTGAGCACAAGCCGGCCTTCCAGATCCTGAAGAGCACATCCGCCGCTCAGTATTTCGACGTTCAAAGCTTTCCCAACAGCGTACGTGCCACATTGGATTTTGCAAAGACAGTTAAAGGGACTTTTGGAATCAACAACAACTACTCGGACTCCTTTCAACGTCCGGTGCAATGGATTCTGACCGGCAAATGCCAAGCTGAACCTATCAGCCTCGTGATCATAAGCCCATTTGAGGCTCAAGAGCTACTACCATTGATCGAAAGGTCTCGACATGTGTCTCTACATCTCTATGCCCCTAGGGTAAACCTTGCCTTCCGATCGCTTGACCACTTACAACTCTATCGCGTGTCAGGAAAGTCCACTGTGGATGCCATCCCAAGGAATGCTGTTTTATTTCTGAACCTTTTTTCCGGACAACTGTACCTATCATCTTTTGAGGATTATACCGCCGTTTGCGATCTGCTCGGGCTGGCTTGGGGACCTGCAGACGATTATGTTGTTCTTGGCCCAGATGGCTTTATTCCACCAGGCTCTGGAGAAAGCTTGGTAAACAGGTCGAACTTTCGACACAGCCCTGTTCAATTCTTGCGAGTTCTTACAGAAAAGATCCGACAGGAATGTGGATCAATCGAGAAGACGGATATCGGGAAGATTTTCGAAGGTGTGCGTTTGCTGGAGTGTGATTTCGACGACAGGATTTAGGAACTATAATTCATATCAATATTCAATAGGACATAACCTACGCTACACTCTAATGTTATTATCTGTTTGCATATTATAGTCACTGTTTCTAGGAGAGAAAAAGTCTTGCATTAAAAAGCATGGTGAAGTTAAGAAATGACTCTTCAATGACTGAAAGAGGCTTGCAACGATCAATCCAAGACTATTGTAAACACGACCTTAACTTAAGGCTAATATAATTCTCCTACTCCTTAAGCTGTTGCTTTCAGAGAGACCCCAGCTACGATCCCGGGCTGTCTACAGAGATTCCAATTTGGTGGTCAGCCAGACTTGACATGCGCGTTTACATGTTATTCACGAAACTCCTAGGTTAGGCATGATATACAAAGGACAACTTCACCACTCAACTTCACAACTTCCATCATCACTTTCAAGGATGTAGTCGGACCCTCAACACATGTTTTCCATATTTTATATCCAGTTGATCCAAGTTATCCAGGGGAAGCGACGCTGTGTATGAAGACTTTTCGATGTCAATCAAGGATGATTCTGAATGATCGTTAGTTGATTGGTCATTGATATCAGTGATCCATTCGGCATCGAGTTTTAAATCTTTTCGAACATTCCCTGCGCTCCCATTGTGAGACGCTGAGTATTCCACATATAGTCTTAATGGGCCCACAATGATACACGACACATCATTCGAGGCAACGCAAACAGTGATTGTATTATTGCGTTTGAGGTCGTGTTTCTGACGGGTCTCGCCGTGGTTACCAGAAGGCAGCAATGCTTGACTTTGATCGTGAATTGTTTGTGGCGCATTGCTTTGCATGGTAGTGTTTCCATCTTGACAAGTGACAGAACGCTCTGGAATATCTTCTGCCACCTGCAAGCGACTGTCCGAGAGAGCAACGGTACTTTGCTTCGCATCCTCGCTCACAATTATCTCAGGGGACATATTGTCATTATCGGTTGCCGCATCCACGGTCTCTGGTCTGATTGGTAATGGAGCCAGCGTTGAAACTGACCGCCTAATTGTGAGAATTGTGCTTTCGCGAGGATCCGGTAAGGAAAACTTCTTCTGCATTCTCAGCAAGTTCTTGACGCTGTTGCAGGCTGCCTCCTCTAAATGGTGATTGAACCTCCTTAGTGTTTCATCCTGCGCAGATAAGACTGGTAAACGCCAGCCAGGATAAAGCCTTCCGTGGCATTTTGGACTGTGAAGTTTCGTGCTGGTGGTGAGGAAGAAGCCGCAGAGATAGCAGGCATCCTTACTTGAACATACTACCCGTGGCGATTGGATTAACCGGAGCATCTTAATGTGATAGAACAACTGAATTTCGGCGTGGATCTTCGCGCCTCGAAGAGCCCTTAGTACATGGTCGGAGAACGTGCGTTCAGCGTCCACTGTACCCATCTTTAACAAGGAGCAGATTCTGGAAAGATGGACAGAACAGCTATGTCTACTACCAACGCGGTGCAATGTAGCAGATAAAGAGGGTTTGTAGCTGTCGACTCCATGTTTGACAAACATTTCCTGTTGTAGAGTAACGGAAACAACTTCTACTCTCCGGACGGCTGGGAATCTCTTTGCCAACCGACAGAGGTACCTAGCAGCCTCCTTGTACCTAGCCACTTTTCGGATCATATTTTGCAAGCTCGTTCTCAAGCCTGGATCCATGAGGTTGTTCGGTATGCAGCTGAGTAACTCATCAAGCCTCTCAATCATCCATAATCTGTGAATGCCTTCCACGATATCTCGCAGGCGAGTTGTAGTTTGGTGCTTGGTCCATGCTGTAATGAGCTTAACAGCTTCATTCGCCCTATCCTCAAAAACTGATGCTGAATCGACTAACTTTCCTCGGTTCGATATTTTCTAGCGAAGCTGTCTCAGAGACGTTATAGCTAGCCTCACGGTTTCGACAATCGGTTTTCTCATTTTTTGCTTGCTGTTTGGACGGAAATGAAGACGGCTCAGAATGCGTTCTTCACATACGGTCACGATTTCAGCAAAGACAGTCTCCACCATATCAGCTAACGTATTTCACCGCCACTCCGTACACCCCGTGACCCCGCACACCCATAATAGCATCAAAACAGAATATATAGATAACTTTAATTAATTATAATAAATTTAATAGAAATCTAGTTATTCTATGACTTTGGAAATTAACTTAAAAACTCTTAATCTGCGGTCTTATTTTTTGGCGGCTTTTTCTCTTTTTTCTTTTTCCGGTTTTTATTAATCTAATATAATATATTCTTTTTAGCTTAATCTTATACTATAATAATCTAGTAAGCTTCGGGAAAAGCCAGGTTAGGGTCAAATTAAACGGGGACTTAGCCGCTAGGCTCCTTTACTACTACTAATACCTTTAATATAGCCTTTTCCTCTTCTAAATACTATATTTAACTATTCTTCTGGTTAATAGTCTTTATTACCTTCTTTAATATATAATTAAAGTCGCGGATTAATAGACTTCTATAACTTTAAGCCTCTTCTAGTTATTTTTAAATATCCCTACTTCCTTAAGGGGTCCTCTAGATATTATCTATAACTACTCGGCGCTTCCTTAGTATTATAGGGCCTATAAAGGACTTTTATTTCTTCTCTTTTAGCTTTAATATATTAATTACCTTATATATATTAATTAGATAAAGACTTATAGCCGAGAAGCCACTTATTATATTCCTATAAGTTAGGGCTTTTAATAAAGCCTACTTATAAGCTTATAGGAATAACTAATATTAATATAGTAAGGTTATTTTATATAAGGCCTAGTTATAGATATATTAATAATAATAGGTCTTTAATAGCCTAAATATAGTAATATCGA